>PVJD01000587.1:0-27500 GCA_004026545.1 Mormoops blainvillei
CCTCCCTCCCTCCCTCCTCCCAACCTCTCTCCTTCCTGTTTTGAAACCAGGGCTGATCTTACAAAAGAGCTTAGGGGACAGCCCTGGGGGATAGGATACACAATGCCAGAGAGGCACCTTCCTGCAGCTCTGCAAGGTGTCCTGAGGTAACTGCTGGAGGGGCTATCTTCCCGTGTCCACGCAGGAAAAGTGGTTCATGCCACCAGTCCTGGGGTCAGATTCACCTCCTCCAGAAGGAGGATGGGATTAAGGCAGGTGCCTGGTAGGGAAATGATCAACCCACAAAAGTATCTCTATTTGCAAAGGACAGTTTTTAAAAAAATTACTCTGCTCGTCAGACTTGCTTCCTAGCCACCCCATTTATTTATCAGGAAACTAACTCATCCATTTGGGGGTGGGCTGATTCAATTATTTGAGCCTTGTTGCTTAAATGTCCAGAATTATGCAAGTGCCTCTTCTATAGGAAGGTCCCGACAGCTCCGCACCCTCAGGTCCACAGCTAGTCATGATCAAGTTTGATACACCAGATGGAGTAAGGTTTGTGGCAAATCTGTGTTAACTTCAGCAACCTCTGGGACCACATCCCAGTTCTCACTGACTACCCCCCACCTTTATGATTCAGGTCAGCTTGAGATGTTTATTTTCATCTTTTTCTCTCATGATCCCCACCTTGGATTATTAAGGCGCTTATCAGTTTTTTTCATTTGGTTTGGTTCTGTTGTTTTCTTTGCTTTCTTTTCTGCCAGTTTTTAAAAGTAATTTTTGGACTAATTTGGTGAAAGGGTACTCTGCGGGAAGTGCTCACGGCTGCGGTCTAGGCGGTGCGCGTGGTGGTGGGAGTTCGGCTTTAAGACTGTTTTCTGCCTGACAGGGCAGGACCCCCAGACAAATCACTGGCTGGCTCCGTGGTAGTTGGCAGCCATTCAAGACTGGTCTTGTGCCAGGAGTATTACTAGATAGCCAGACAGATCAATTCACTTTTACATTCCCGCCATTATTTATAGCCCCACTGTATATCTACTCTTGCTTATGAAGTAATGATTAGCAAATACAGTACACATAAAACATGGGCATTTGTTCTGGAAAGGGCTTTCTCCTGCTGATATTGCAGATAGTTTCACAGGTCACAGAACCTTAAAAAGGATTTAAAGGGCACGTCTTGTGTAGCATTTGTTCTTTGGAAAACGACGCTCCTTTCCCATTTTTGAGTAATTGAAGAGGATAGAAAGGTTTTCTCCTTGCTTATGTTTCATTGAATTTTCTGCAGCCCCTTTTCCCACAGATGTTTCAGCCAAACCCGTACAGGAGGAGGCTGCATGGCATGGGCCTGCTCTTTTGCTGTTCAAAGTGACTGCTTTGTACCTACCTTTTGAGTGCATCAAGGTGAACAACAGCAGTGTTGCTAGTATGGCAGGGAATTTGGGAGAAGATCTTTCCCATGCCAGAGGAAGCTGACAGCACTCTGCCAGGAAAGACTTTGGCTCCCAGGCTTGTTTGTGTTTTCTTCTCTTTGCTCTTTATATTCTTCTTCTCTGCCCTCCCCCTTCCTCTCCCTCTCTCTCCCCCTTTCTCTCTCCAGAGCACATGATCTATATCAAGGTGCCTCTTGGTCATGCTAAAGAATCTCAGCTAGTGGTGATCTACCAGTTTCTGTGAGGATTAGTACTGTGTGAATGCCTTTTAAGAGCTCTTAATACAGTTCAGAGTTAGTGCTTTGGAGAACATCACAGAGCCTGAATCGTGGGGAATGGGGGGCAGAGCTTGACTTTTCCTGAGGGACTAGCCAGTTGGAAGCCCGCATTTTGTAAGCCTGGTAACAAATCCATGCATTGGTGGAGTTATGTTTTCCTAGCAGAATGCACGTATATAGCAAAAGCAGCTAAGCACAGGATGATACGTACCATCACAGAGAGTACGGGGAAATGGGTCAGAGCCTGAAACCATCAAGCTTGTTGGCAAATTGCTCTGCCTTCATTGCTTCAGACTTGGTTTATTGTATAAAGGCCTTAATTCAGGTGCCATTACAAGTTGCTTTTGTGCCCTCCAGCAGGGAATGCGTTTTGTATTGTATGTGCAGCTGTTTCCCATCTATTGCTGCAGACAGAATTGTGACACATTATTGGTGAGGAGACTTCCAGCTCATGAGAATAAATATTGTTTGGGGCTAAGATACTTTGTTGTTCATTTCCAGAGGACTTTCTTATTTTCCGATTTTATGATGGGTTTACATTTCAGAAGACTTTCTTCTAAATGATTTAAACACTACACAGAAAGTTGCACTGTGTCCATTACAAAGATAAGAAAAACTGAGGTTTCCAAAGGGACTTACACAATTTTATAAAAATTATTGAGAGAAAAGAAACAAAATGAGACTATATTCTGCTAGGCTTTTTTGTTTCTATCTGCCCTTTTAAATGAACTCCCATAAAACTTGACAGTCAAAAAAAAAAATAAGAAGGGATCTCAGGATTTATAATGTAGAATGAGGTTAAAAAGAAAACTTTTGGTTCCTTAATGCAATACCTCTTTATCACCTTGCCTTATATTTTACAGCCTTTTGGGGCACTTTTATACGTGCTGCCTCATACGATTCTCACATCAGCCCTGTGAAATAAACAAGGTTTAAGTTATTATTAGATTTTTACAAATTAGGAAATGCAAGCGTTTCAAGGCTCGGAGACTTGCTCACGGCTGACGAGTTCGAAAGTTTCAGACCAGGGCCAGACCTTTAGTGTTTGTCTCTGAACCCAGGCCCTACCTTCTGCCACCTCAGATTCTTTTTCCCACCGGCTCCAGTACCCTGTGGAAAGAGCTCAGTTTAATTCTTTAAGGTAATGGAGGCAAGTGTGCCCAATGAAAATAATATTCCTCAGCTGAAACGTTATTTAAGCATATTCATTTCCCTATCAGTCCACATCAGTGACCACATGGGACTGTGTGAAGACTCTGGAAATGTCTCTCCGTTCCTGCCCATTGAGGGTAAGAATTCCCACAACTAAGCCCTCACTTTTAAGGGCCAAGTAAGTCAATTTTTAGTTATCTTTTTACATTATTTGGTTTCTCTATACAAGCTGCTTTTCCACCCGCTTTCCAATCAGCACTTGAGTCTTTGTTTCTTATTGTTTTAGTGCTGACTATTTGAATGTACTCTTCTTGGCAGGACCACTCAAATTTTATTTTTTTTCAATGATTGCCGGGAGGCCGCTGATATGTCAGTCTCTACGCTGTTTTAAGTATGGAGTTATTGCTAATTGCTGCTGAAATATGAGCTATGGGAACAGCCCAAAAGGTGGGGGCATGCTTTGCGTAAACCAAAGTTTGTTCCTACTTTGGTGCAAGAGTAGAAAGACAAAGGCAATAAGGCAGAAGCAACCTTGAACTATATAAGTTAAAGTAAGAGACTAAGAGCCTCGTTTGTGTGTTTTGTTTTGTTTTGTTTTGTTTGAAAATGGTAAGAAGATCAATTCCTGAAATGATTCCAAGCCACATAAAATAGGATCCAGTATCAGGAAAACTCAGTCTGGGGAGGTTAATGACTTATAGAACAAGCCGAGGGACTATCCCTTGAACAGAATATGTGTTTACACTTCATGTTCTATTGGAACTGATTGTTTCTCCTTTTATTTTTCATACTTCTTCTTTGGACCCTGTAATTGATGTAATCCATGGGGTGACATACAGTTCTTCGAGTCAATCCTACATATCTCGCAGGCACTGCAGGGCACCTTTTCTTGGCGATACCTGTCGCCAAGGCAAATATCTTATTAAAAATTTATCGAAGGCAGCTTGGCAGCTTTACTCTACAGGGGCTGCATCCTAGAGAACTTTACTTACTGTTTGTGCTCAACAAATAGAAAACCGACTAGAGTTGTTTGGCTCTTCAGGGTTGAAACTGAACAGCAGGGTCTGTTGTTGTTGTTGTTGTTGTTGTTTTTCTGGCCCTTCTGAAGCATTTGAGGCGTGCTTACCAACAGAAGATAGGATTCTCTGTCGCATTCCAGCCCTGCATATCGGCTAATTTTGAGCCTCCGTATGTACGTCCAATTGATCAGTTTCTCTCTAAAGGATGTCCAACAACATGATTCCACATGACTTCTGCAGAATTTTCCCTCTTTCTAAATTAAGGTATTCGTGTACTTTTAAAAATCATTTTACTCTCAGGTGTTTCTGAGAATAAATTAGGTCAAGATTGTATTCCTCCTTGATTCACTTGGCAAAAATGGAGAACAAGAGATTGTCATCGGCCAAAAGTCAATATGGAGGGTCTTTCCCCTGCATTTGGGGTCCATATTTAGAACCACCATCACACATACTCAGATTAAAGGAGCTTCGGCGGCCCTGTTTTCATTAGTCAGTAAAACAGGCTTTGTGTCATTCTCACCCTCACCCTTCTCAGGTTTCCGAGAACCAAAAAAGGTGGTTTCAGAAGAGAGTTATTGGTTGCCAAGTGTTTCTGGAACCTTAATCTCAAGCGCTTATTTCTTTTTTCTTTTCTTATTCCAGCAGGAATACCCATGCCCTAAACATGAGATAGCTGAGCTCCCATCGTCCTTGACTTCAAAGAACAATGACTAGAGTAACTACATTATTCTTACATGCCTCAATATTTAGAGGTATAATCTGTGAGCTCTGAACAAAGGCTCATCTACAGTGTTTGTGCCTATCCGTGCCTGTAACATTCTGAAAGAGAAATCTTAAAACAACTGAATATTCAAGTTGTCTCAGTTATTACTCACTTTTCTTTTCCACTGACAGTCCAACAGACGTGCATTGTAAATAAAACAAGGGCTAAACATAAGTTAACAACAGAAATGAACTTTGAAGCTCATCCTCCAGTGTTTAACTTTTATCAGAAATAAGTACTACGATTGGGCCCATGAACACACAACTTAGAAACTAATTAGAATTCCTCTGGTAATATTGGAAATTTTTCTGATCACTCTTTCCAACTATATTTTACTTCAAATACACCACCTCTTAGGCTAAACACTTAATCTTTACAATAACTTTGTGAGGTATATCATCTCCATTCTACAGATGAGAAATAGTGAATCAGAGAGGTCAAATACTAGCCAAGAAATTGCAAACCAGGATTCACATTTGTCTCCTAATATCAATCCAGCACCTTGTCTACTAAGCATATCAGCCAGAAGTACTTGCTCTCTCTGTGCATTTGCCTAAGTGGTTTCCTCTACCTAGTATGTCCCACATCTTTCTATCCTTCCCATTTCCAGCCATCAGAATCCTTCAGGGGGAGCCCAAAGACTCCCTTCCTCTTCTCCCACTCGCCTGAGAAGACTATGTCCACCTTTTCCATACAGCCATGACCGCTCCTGCCATAGAGCCTCCTTCACCTTGCAGTGCGGTCATCTCTTTACTGTGAGAATTCAAGCTTTCCAAGAGCAAGACTGACTCTCCTTCACCTGTGTACACCTTGCAGTATTTGGAGGATTGTTAATGTTAGAAATTTGTTTTAGAATGACTTAAATATTTTTTCTTGTAATTCTCAGATGATATTCTGATGCCTTTACAGTACAGTTGGCTATCACATTTCATCTTTAGGGCAACTCTTTAAAGTAGATCATATAATTTATTCCCATTTGACAGTTGAGGATATGGAGACACAGAAAGGTTAAAGAACTTGTCCAAAACCACACAGGAATTGATATAGCCAGGGTTCAAACCCCGGTCCCTCAAACCTGTGCTCTTTCCACTAAGTTGTGCCATTTTTCCTCATTAAGTAAAATTTAAGAGCCCTGGTCAGTGTGGCTCAGTTGGTTGGGTGTCATCCTGCAAAGCAAAAGGTCACCGGTTTGATTCCCCATCTTGGCACAAGCCTGAGTTGGCAGAAGGGGCCTGTACAAGAGGCATCCAATCGATGTTTCTCACGTCAATGTGTCTCCCTCTTTCTCCTTCCCTTCTTCTCTCTCTAAAAATAAGTAAATAAAACCTGTAAAAAATGTTTTTAAAAACTTAACAGATTGATGGCTTGGTCTATATCTTGTTTCTCCAGTTACATCAGGAGATCCTTAGAGCATGAAATCAATCCCAAATTGAGTGCTTTTTTTTCACTTGGCAAATGCGGCCTCTCATACAAGTTCTTTTGTGTTCCTCCCCCTAAGGCCCTCAGTGCATTGCCGAGTAGGCAACAGACACCGAAGATGTATTTGTTCAAGGGATCAAGAATTGCACATTCTAGAATTTCTCCAAGGCATCAGAAAACTGTTAAGAGAAAGGAGGTGGAGCGGGAAAATCAGGAGACTGAAGAGAGAAGGTAGCAAGTTGAGAATAGGAATGGGAATCACTGTAGGCGGTGTGGAGGTGAGACAGGCAAAAAGAGGCTTCCATTCTGAATCTCACCCTTGTATGTAAGGAGAGCCTAGTCACGTCTACGGCATGGGCTTCTCACCACCGTGTTATTTTCCTTAAGTGTTTTCTTGCTCCCTTACTCTATTGACCTAAAACTCTTTTAGGGTTATATTCAGTGTGATGATGGGTTAGTAGTCCCAGGTAACATTTTAGCCAGGTGTTTCCATAACATATGGTTGAAGATAAAAATCAGTTGAGAACTTCCTTTGTGGAAAAATTTAAGAAGTCTGAAATTTTAAGACAGAGTTATGATCCGAATTTGGCGATCCTAATAGATAGTCTGAATACACAAAGGTAACTCAAATTTTGAAAACACAACTCTCATATAACCCTGCAGGACTGATGAATGAGAAAATTAGCTTGGACCTGTTGAATCAGGCTCAGAGTGAGGCTTAGTTTAATTCATGTTTTCTTTACCAGTCAGACCACATTCTCATATCCATATCCATTGATTTTAAAGATTCTGAAAATACTAACCACTATAGTATTGCATGTACTTTCTGTATTCTTTCATTATTCTTCCTTAGAACCTACTGGCTTATGAATCTAGATAAGTGAAAAGTTCTGGTCTAAAAATCAAGCCATTTCCAAAGCTCTACTTTATATGCTTAGCCTAAAAATTGGCACTATTTTCCTGCCTGACTGGGAAATACCAGATAAAGGGGTCTCTCATAACTGAGCAAGCTTGTGATCAGAGTGTTATCAAGATGTTTTCCGGCTCCCAGGAGATGTTTCAGCTGCGGACCAAAGACCCTAAATATTCCTGATTTCCTAACCCCCAACTGTGTGTGTGTGTGGCTTATGTTCAGGCAGATCTTCCAAATACTGAAAAGCTATCTCCGCCTGTTTCATCAGCCCTCTTCCTTTTCCTCCTCTGAGAGCCACAGCCTTTCTCACTCACAGAATGACTTCTTTCTCCTAACTCTGTCCCTGCTGCCTTAGCGGTCCTTTTTGCCATTCCACAACTGCTACTCACTTGCTTTTTTGCAAAATAAAAAGTAAGACATAATGTGTGTGCAAAATTGACAGGAACCAATGCCACCGATGGCAAGGTGTCTCCAGAGGTCATGGAGGGGGGAAGTAAACATCTTTTCAGATCTAAAGTTTGGTTTCTGCTTTTCCTCTAGCCCCTGTTTCTGTGTTACTTACTGCATTAGTTTGCTAGGGCTGCCATACCAGAATACCACAGCCTGGGTGGCTTAAACAATAGGAATTTATTTCTTAACTGTTGTGGAGGATGGAAGTCCAAGATCAAAGTGTTGGCAGGTTTGGTTTCTTCAAAGGCCTCTCCTTGGATTGCCCATGGCCACCTTCTCTGTGTGTCCTCATCTGCTTTCTCCATTGTGCCCCTGCATCCCCAGGACACTTCCTCTTCTCATAAGGACACCAGTCATGTTGGATTAGGGTCCCACTTTAATGGCTTCATTTTTACTTACCTCTTTAAAGACCTTATCTCCAAATACCGTTACACTCTGAGGTACTGGGGGTTGGGAGTTCAACATATGAATCTAGGGGAACACTAAGTCAACCTGTAATGCCTTCTTTTCGCTATCAGTGGGTATACCCTGGAGAGGCTGTATTAATTCTACATATTCACATAGAACACATTATGTCAGAAAGACCCAGATCTCAGTCCTGTCTTTGCCACTTACTAACAGTATAACCCTTGGCATGTTATTGGATTTGCTAAGTCTCAATTTCCCCAGCCATAAAATGGGAATGCTAATAATAATTCCTGCTTTGTAAGGTTTTTGTGAGAAAGAAGAAGAGACATGCATATACTCAGTTTATTGCCTAGCTCAATGAATGTTAATTATAGTAATATAAATGAAGGTGAATTATAAAACCCCCTAGAAAAGGAGATTTTGATTATAATCAAATAATGGACATTAACTGATGCCTGAAATTTTTCACCTAAAATATAAATTTGCTATAAGTCTTCTAGAATTTTCACTAACTGTATAATTTTTTCCCTATGTCAGAATTTGTTGGGCTCTGTAACTTAGAAGAATGGTAATTTAGTAGAGTCGTAATGACCACCCATGACAAATATTCTATAGTACTGATTTCAAATATATTTTTATTGATGCCATAAGTGTACTTATATTTAGAGAATTTGCCCTGATTTTTGGTTCAGCCATGATCATCATCATAAGTACAGCACAGTCCACCACTTAATTCAGTGAGCTCCATTTAGTTGAGATTAAATCCTGTCCAAAGATTCATGGACTGTTTGCCTCACTTAAATGAATCGGTGATTCACAGTTACCGATCAACCTACTAATACCACCATTCATAAATGGGAATGGGCCAACCCCTGCTGGCATAATTATCAGAGGGAGGAGGAGCGGGGTGGGCCTTGAACAGCTGATGGCTCTTCTCACTTCTGGAGGGAGCCCTGGAGATGACAGCGTCTAGGTGGGCCGGGCAACGATGACACCTCCCTGGGGTCCCTTCAATGCCGGGAATTTACTGAGCCTCAGCTGTCAAAGAACAATAAATTTTCCTTCAAAATATAAAACATAAATCAGTGTTTCCAAACACTGAGAGGCAAGAAGAAACTAAATCCCCATAATAATGAAAAGAATCCTGTTAATTAAATCAGCAAGGTAGAGAGCTTCCCTCCCAGCACACGGCCTGGCTGAGCAGTAGAATGCCTTGGAGACTGAAGCTGAAATCCAAGCTTTTTCTAGGTTGCAAGCCAGCATCCTGAGGGAACATTTAGAAGAAAAAAAATCCTTAAGCACAGGACAAGTAAACACAACTCTTTTTTTTTTTTTTTTTTAGAAGTTGTACTTGGATTATGTTTATCTGGGAAGGGAAGTTGCCAAACAAATTGTAAACCAGACTCAGCATATTTGTGCCAGCCCTTTATCAGATTTGCCACCAGTCAAGGGTAAACCAAAGGCCGGGGCCCAGTGAACTAAAACATAAAAGCATATACATAGGATGCTTAGGAGAATAAAGACAAAGATGTCATTGCTTCTGATTTTTTAAAAGTTAATTTTATCAGCCATAGCCTGTTTCAACTTATGTTACAACTTATTACAACAATGATTAAGTGTTTACTTCACACATCTTTCTCTTCATCCTGCAAAGCTATTGATATAGATTTGTGGGTTTTTTTAATGCTTGGTTAATTGGCTGGTCTGCTAAGAATGAGTCTGTTGCTGCGGTTGAGGAAAGCTGGAAAAAATAGAGGTTAAGGTTTCTTGCGAATCTGTCCCGTTGGGAATTGAGAGCCGTATAACATTACTGCCCTCAAGCCGCCGATAGCAACTTCTAGTCCCATCAGCGGGAACCCTCACAGGGACGAAAGCCACACCCTCTCAACCCCAGTCCTTTTTTTTTTTTTTTTTTTTTGGTTTTACTCTCCAAAACAATTCACTTCCACCCATAATCCACTGACCTTTAAATCGGTTTTGACTGCCAAAGGGAACGCTTTTCAAGTACTGGAGTTCGTTCACAGAATCTGAGATTTCCCTTCAGAACTGGCCCATGTTTGAAAATAGACTTCTCAACTCTCCTCTAGACATCATCAGTTAACGAACCTTTCACGTAATGGCTAATCGCATACTGGTTATTGCCCCAGTGTCTTTGAAAAATACGTTATGCGTGTCGCAGGACATATTGGCAACACATCAAGTTCATTCAGATTTCTGTTTGCCAAGAGCAGGAATGTGTTCTTAATCTTTTGGCACAACAGCCTTCTTACCATCATCCGCATTCTCCTGTACCCATGTCCAGCCCGTAACTGCATGTGCACACACTTGGAAAGATCATTCTTTGTACTGAATGTGTTGAGGGCTGCCAGGAGGGCAAATAGTAGGGTGTAGTTTTATACCGATAAGTAAAACTGAGTCCACAATCGCTCAGCTCCCATCACACCACCGAGCGCTTTGATCTCGGGGGTGAGAGTGGCAGGAAGAAAGAAAGTAACCAACAGAATATGGTTTATTTTTAGCTTTAGATGGCTACGAAGAGCTTTACAAATCAGCAAGTGGTCATGATACGATGTCCACTTTGTCTGATTCCTCAGGGCAAAGTAAAACAAGATGGTGGATCCCGTCTTAGACCCAACTTATTTACTCCGATGACCCCGTCTTGGTGGGTTAGGGATCGTGGTCTGATTTCTCTGCAGTAGGGGGTGTTTTTCCCCTCTGAGCTTTCACAGTACCTGTGTGCTTGGGGGAAAAAAATCTGAAGTTTTTTTTCTTTTAACCAAGTGTCAAGAGATGTGTGAAGTCACAAGGTACATTTATGAAAAACGAGCATGTGCATATGCATATGTGTAAATTTAATGTGTGTGCATGTAGGCATATTGCAAGAGACAAATGGTGAAGCTTCGGCGGTTATTCTTCTATGGTGTCTTTATAATATTCCCCTGCAGGAATTTAAAGCAGTAGTTGTTAATGTTTGTTACTTGGAAATGGCTAATAGATGACATAAGGGCTGTGTTTCACTGGCATTGTTAATGAATATCTTCAGTCGCAGATATGTGAGTGACAGATATATGACATGTTTAATGAAGAATAACTCTGTAAATAAAGACAGTCACTACTTCCTAAAGGCTGGAACCGGTGCTTTTCAATAGAGAACCTGAAACAAAATATAGACTTCATGCAGGTCCAAGTGTGTGCCTGGTCAGAATTCACTTTTAATTCCTTAAAATATAAACCCTTCAATTATATCTGCAGATTAACTTGGAAAAACAACCTCGCTAGTGCTCATCAAGCATCTACTCTGAACAGGCCACGGAGGCGGGAACGAGGGGCAAGATAAGACAGAGCTTGGTGGTGGCAGTAACACTCCACTTAGTCAGGTCCCAAAATTAGATATGAGAAATAGTACTGTAATTCTGCCTTAACGTTTAAATATACCTTTTGTTTTATTTTGTGTACCTGTCGTAGTACACCCACAGAGTACCTTGTCCCCTTTTGTACATAAGGTTTTAAGTGAGGAAGCAGAGGTAGGTGTGGACAGGGGAAACAAGTTCCACAGAAACCGGCAGGCCTCTCCACAGCCTGGGGGACAACTGTGACACACATGGTCATTTTCTGTTTACACTGACATCATTTTGACAGCTTAGCACCTTTTTTTTTCCTCTCTTTTTCCTTTTAGGAGTAGGACGGGGGGTCAAGTCTTCTGGTTAGGAATTTTCAAAGGCAGACTTTAAAGGGAGAAAATAAAGTTTGCATTCCTTCAGATATTTGGGTACGACAGATTAAAATCCAGGCAGGTATGGAGCTTGCTTAATCCCTCACCAAGGTGGCAATCGCAAATGCTTTGATGTCATCTGGTCGCAAAGCCCCTGAGACTTTTCGAGGAACCAAATTCAGCTGACACTCCGTGGCCCGCGTGTACCGTGTGGTGTTCAAAAAGGAGAAGAAAGGGCCCCGGCCCCTTCTTGTTTTCTTCCTTTATTGTACAGTTTGCTTTGTTTGTTTGATTTTAAAACTGCCATTACGTGTAAGTGTTGCGAGTATAAATAATTGAGAAGATAACTCTGTGGGGAAACCACTTTTGCTGCTTTTGTGCGCAGGCAGCTCATTTCGGCTCGGGGCCGCCGCGTTCCGTGAGAGCAATTAGGCAACATCAGTGTGTCATGGATATTAACCAAGAGAAGTAGCTAAGAGATGGGAGAATAATTTTGTAACTTATTTAATTAGATTTATTTGGTTTTTCAAATAGTTCCTCTGGAGTGTAATTTCCCTGACCACTCCCTGGCTGCTGTGGTCTTTGCGGGACTCTCGTCCTGGCGTTCCTCCTCCATTCTGTGTGGACCTAAAATGTATTTGTATTGGGGTTTAATTTCCACCCAAGGAGAGGTTACCCATGAAAACAGAACCATAATTTGGTCATGAGGTTCCCGTCCCCCCTAGGGCTTATCCGGGCAGTTAATATATGTTAATACAGCACAGTGAACAAAAGGTTAAATAAGTGGGTCAGGCTCCGAACGAGGCCTGTACGGCTTGCTTCTGCTGAAACGGAAGGAAAAGCCCGTAATGGCGCTCGCCTGACTTTCACCCCCATCATTTTAAGAATTGCTTTGCCAGTCCTTCACAGCAAATAGTAATTTTAAGTGGACCAAAACAGAGCTCAGGGTGTTTGCACTCCATGGTAATGATAGAGTAGCCGTGCTCCCTGGAGTCAATAAGCCCAACAATTGAGTCATTTTTGCCTCCTGCAAGTGAATCACTGCTGTTAGCCTGAATGACAGGATTGCTTATAGAACCGGGGCCCTTCCCCAGCTGACCTCATCCCGGGACAGCGAGGTCCAGAGGGCAGGCAGGTGGTGTTTAACACAGTTGTAAGTAAAAGCTGATTTTGTACTTGTACACTCTGTAAACAAGAAAGTGGAATTGGGGGCAGGGGGAGAGGGGGGAGGAGCGTTTGATGTACACGAATGTACTTTATTCAAAGGAGCGCTCTCTCTTTTCCTGTCTCTTTCCCTTATTTCTTCTTCTCCTTAATATCCCACCCCCCCACCACCTTCCCATGCCCTCTCTCCTCTACACACAAGCATCTAACACCTGTAATAAACATGCTTAACTTAAATGGCCACAGCCCAATCACAGTTCTGAGTAATAAAAAATTCAGAGGGTGCTGCAAAATAAATGATCTTACATTTAAGATTAGTGCTCGGTTTCTGAGCAGCCATTCTGAAGGAGGAATTTGAAGCACACATAGCAAAATACCCAGTGATTGGTTTTAAAAATATTTTATTGAGTGGGAGAAAAGTGGGAAAAGGGAAGATTAAACATCCCAGGCCGAAATCATCCTCTAATGATCAAATTACCCTCGAGATAGAAAAAGTCTAAAGAACGTTTTCAGCCAGCACATGTTTGGGGGTCAAAGGTCTATGGAGTAGTCAGGTTTTATAGTAATCAAGAGAGGTGGGGTTATGAACAGGTAGAATATAAAACAAGAGCCCTACAAATGCCTCTTCGTATCTGAGGCTGATTTGGACAAATGTAAGGGTGGAAATCCTATTGCAAGTTGATAAATGTCCTAAAAATACAATTTGGATTAAAAATCAGAATGTTGCCTTATTTTTTAAATCCTTGAAACCCTAGTGCCCCTCAAAATCTTAATAACTAAAGTTGGGAACTGATTTCTACCATCATTCCTTCTCAGAGGTTCGTACTACATTGTAACCTATTGCAGGCTGTGACAGAACTAGCAGCAAAGGATGCCTCTTCACTTTGTTTCACTTCCTGTTATTTCCACTTTGCTTTTTGACTTCCCACCCCTATTTTGGAGAAACACCTAGTGACGCCCATGTTCCTCATGGCACAATTTGAGAAAACCTTCCTTAGAAAGGTTTGAGAAAAATATTTTTAAAAAGTTTTCTATCCTTTTCTTTCTCTATCTCACAAATTTTCCTTCTTCCTCACTATTTCTCTGTCAGTACAAACACACACACCCCATAATACTTCATTGTATTAATGAACTGTGTACTGAGTTCCCATTGCTCTCAACTTATTCTCTCCTCTCAAGTCAATCAGACTTATCGTGCCCCAATGTAACTGTAGCACGAGTTCCCCAGCCTAGAAAAGTCTGCTGTCCTCTTTCTCTCTTTGTCTGGCGTCTCTCATGCCCAGGGAGACTCACACCTTGAAACCGATGCCGATGCCGTGGTTTGTATCTTTGGTTGTTTCTGACTGCAAAGATAGCTAGAAGGGAACCTGGGAGCCACAGCTGTTTTCCATCCTGGCTCTGCCCCCCTCTAGGAAAATCATTTCATCAGTGATTCAGCCTTGCCCCTTGCAAAATGAGGAAAAGGAAATCTCTATGAACTCTTCTGTCCTCAAGTCTACATCATGTCCCAGACGGAAGAACCCTATTTTCATTTACTCATTCAGTTATTTGTTCACCAAACATTTTATTGAGGATGTTACTATACACTGGACGCAATCTCAGTAACATACACTTAAGACGTGGTCCCTGCCTTCTAAGGCTCTCTGGTGGGAAGCTAGACAAGTAAATCGTGGCCATGGTAATGAATAAATGCTGCGATGGACATATTAGCCAGGTGCTACTGACCCTTCCTTGGACTGTGGAGCTAAGGAAGCTCCCTCAAAGAGATGATCTTCAGTAAGAATTTTGAAGGGTATTGTGACCAGGTGGCCATGGGAGAAAGGCCATCCAGACAGAAGGAATAGTATGTCCTAGGACGTTAGCATATTAACTTTATACTTATGCATCACCTTTTTATTTATTTGTATATTACCTGACTCCAGAGCAAGAATCTGGGGCAGCTAAACCAATTTCTAAATTAAATTATTTTTTGGTAGATGATGATGTTACTTTATCTGTACTGTGAAAACAGATAATTCAAACATGCCATCATTTCTATTTCTAATAGTCAAGTTAAACCAGGTTAGGAAATTCTGATAATGTGAAATATAAATCTACTCTAAAAATTCTTTTAGACTGTAGTACAGTGTGTTTGCTTCTTTGTCTATGGGAGATTATAGCTTTGTGTGGAATGTCAGAATCCAAAGTTGATGTCTTTATTTCTCTGCAAATCGGGAAAAAAATGTACTAACTAACCCTCTAAAGCTAAAATATTTAAGGACTAAAACAGATGTGGCATAACTGCTGGTTTGCTAAGTCTCTTGTGATTTATAAAGATATATTTTATGTCTTTTATGATTACGGGATGATGCTAAAAATTTTGTAGGTAATAATACCGTCACATTGGAAAGGCTGCATATAACATCCCCGGAGAAGATACAGAATGCTACCCGGTTGTCACATCAAAATAAAAGATGTTTAATTTGATATTAAGAAAAGGCAGTCCAAAGATTTTATTTGGAATTTAGTGTTTGATGTTTGAACATTGTAAACGTGAGGACATTGAGTCATTCGTTCATGCATAGAATTTTTGTGTTGCTTCTTGACATAATGGGGTATGTTTTAATAATATTTTTAAAGATTATTATTAGATATATAGCTGTAACAACTATAGTTGATTTAAAGTGACTTTAAGATTTTTTAGGTTCTCGATATTTTTCTCTTTGACATCTGTACCAGTATGTGCCAATATAAACTGGATCAATACAACAACGTTCGGTTTGAACAGAAAGTTTATAAGTGCACATTTATGATATTTTGTTTGTTGGGTTTTTTGTTAATATTACTTGATTTTTCTGTGTTTTAATCTCATTTTGTCATATTTTGGGTTGATGCCACTCCAAAGCTTAACGCCTAGGAGATTTCTCACTTATGGTTCCCTTTAAAAGTGCTAAAATCTCAGCCTCTCAAACGAGAGGCCCTGCTACAATTTAAGGAAAGCAGTGGTATTGCTAAAGGGCCCTGAGAATGCTGCCACTGTCTGCATGTGTGTCCTGCCACGTCCTTTCTTTTAACCAGCAGGAGAACGGAGAGAAGGATAAGAGCTGGGCCCACCCAAACACCCCTGTCAGGCCGAGCCGGCCTTCTGAAGCCTCCCCTGCTGCTTTCGGAAGGAAAAAACGAGCCTCACAGACAAATGAAAGGGCCCCCGGGACATTCACATGCATACACCTTCCTTCCGAACACCAAGTGGCTTTAGATTGCTGGTGTTGGGGTGGTTTGGCCTGAGTTGAAGAATAGAGACTTGAGAACCATTTGTTTCCACACCATTTTGAGTGAAGTGCTATATTTGTCACCTTAAAAGCCTGTTTAAAAAGAAAAATATGTTTTGAAAGGAGGACACAATTTGGAAGCCATCACACTTAATAGAGTCCCTTTTAAATGTAATACTTTGTCCTATCAGTTCTCTTCTAAATTAGTTGTCACTACCTAGAGAAAACCCACCCTTGATTATCTTACACTGTTGCTTAAAACATTCCTATTTTTTTTTTCCTATAATCAATTTTTGAAGCTCTCTAATAAGTTTTCTTGTTAAGTGTGGAGTGGAACCCAACTTGGGTAGCAATCAACAGTGTAACAGGTATGTTACTCTCATCGGCCTCTAAATCTAGTCACGCAGATTATCTCAGAATTAAAAGACAAGCAGACAGGACCTAATAGAAACAAAACCATGACTACAGAAGTTTTTACTGACAATTGACTTGGCCATCTGTTATCAGATAGAGGACTTTGTAAAATCTAGAGGCTATAGGAAGACGAAGTAATTTTTTGGAAGTAGTCAAGCAGTTCATTATAATTTTTGCCACCGCTCTGGAATATTCCTATAGTTTTGGAGTTTTGATGAGATTAGAGGAGTTTGAAATTAAAGTCACTTCTTTCTAACTTTTCACTCTTCTTTCGTCCTTTGTCTTGAGTGGCCTGTGTAACTTCTCAGCCTGAAAGTCCCACTGTCAACTCAAAGGTAACATTTGGACAATTGAGTTTGCCTCTCCTCACCACAGCAAATAGAAATGTCTTCTCAATTTCAAGTTTCATCACCTGTGTACAGTAGCATACCAAACATAGATGCTCAGGCTTTTATCTGCATAATACCTTTTATATTGTATTTCTTCTTTGTGATTTAAGCACAATTCATCAGCAGTTCTCCAAGCCAGATGTCTCACTTTTTCATTCTACCACCTTAATCATGGTTCATTTTATTTCCTTCTTCTGCTTGGATTAAATAATAACTTTCTACCTTTTCAGCTTCTAGTTTCTCATCAGTTCAGCTTATACATGGCTCTTGGAATAGATCTTCCTCAAGCACCATGTTTTATTTGATCATGCACCCTTCGGGAATTTTAGGGGTTCTAGTTGCCACTCAGGAAACTCCACCGGAGTGGAGGAAATGGTGACGTGTTGGTCAAAAGGTGCAAACTTCCCGTGAGAAGATGAAGAAGTGCCGGGAATCTGACGCACAGCATAGTGATTATAGTTACTAACCCCGTGTTATAGACTCGAAAGTTGCTGAGAGTATAGATCTTAAATGTTTTTACCACGAAAAAGAAATGGTAATTCCATGACATGATGAAGGTTTTAGCTAATGCTACAGTGATAATCACTTTTTACAAAAGAAGTATCAAATCAACATGCTGAAGACCTTAACTGTACGCCACGTTATATACCAATTATAGCAGTAAAGCCAAGGAGGGGTGGTACTTCTACCAGCTTGTCTATTAACTGCAGTCATGTTTTCCAGACCAAAACCAGGAGCCAGTCTAAACTCTTCTAATCTTCACCCTCCCTTGCGTAAAATGGGCCCTGGCCTACCTTGGTGTCTTCCAATATACCGTTCCCCTGTGTCCGTCCTTCCCAGTAATCTATACTCTTTTAATCTGCCTCAGTATTCCTCCTCCAAGAACGTGATGACTGACCTCTGCCCAACTCCTTTAATTGACCTTGTCACACGTATTTACTGAGTGCGGACTGTGTTGATTTGTAATTACTATGTATTCTCAAAAGGGGATTTTTAATTTGTCTCTGTGGGTGTAAAGAATAAAAATCTTTAAAGGCAAGGACTGTCTCTTCAAAATTTTAAATATATATGGAGAGCATCATATAATTATATATTCATGTATTCAGTGTTATGTATAATTTCTTATTATATGTGCCCTTGTCAATTTTTTGTCACTTAACTTGTCTTTTGTTAAGTATAGAATGTGGAAGACTTAACCAATGTGTGACACATGTACAGATTACTATGGACCTTAAAAATCATTTATTCTAATTTTTTTTGGACTAAAAATGGATGAAAATAGACCTCAAATAGTCACCACTCCTCTACACTTTTCTTTCCCTGCCTATCACTTATTCTATCCCAGTCTCTCACTGGGATATACACACCCACCGAGAAAGCACGTGCTAGTACGGTTCTCTGAATAGAGAGGAAGTAGTTTCTTAGCAACTTTTGACTGACTAAAGGGGGACTTAGGATAAAGCAAGAAATGAGGCTGAGAAAAATCTTTATTCCCCTCAGGAAAGTAAGAAAGGGAAGAAGAGAGCAAACACTAGAACATGGCATGAGGGAGCAGAAGCAAGGATTTTTAGCATCTGTTCTTTTTTTCTCTTTCATTTAGCATTCCCACCACCCATAAAATTCCTGTCTTTGACCTCTACGGTAGTACGGCTAGATAACTTTATCTCACTCTTTTTTGTCAACAGTTGCACAGAAAACTTAACCAGGTGTTAGATTCTGGGAAATCTGATTGCCTGGTGTGTCTGTGTGTATACACACACACACGTATATATATATGTCTGCATAGGTACACACACATATATACATATACACATACACATGTGGCTGATGACTTCCCATAGTATATCTTAAGGCCACGTTGTTTCCTGTTCCACTTGGTTGATGTGGCATCTCTGACCTCACAGATTTATTCATTGAGATCAGGATCATGAGGTTGAAACCATTTTAATTCTTAGCAAGACAGTACATATGGCTTATGTAGATTTTGTTGTCTTTTTTTTTTTTTTTGTCTTATATATTAGGGAAGCCCATGTCAGTGTAAATCAGTGGTAATGAAATCAACATTATGGTATCTTTGATATCGCATTTGCTAAAGCCTTTCTGGATGTTTAATTCAGCACTTAATGATTGATATTTTAGACAGTGGATGAACATTTCTGGTGGATCTGTTTGCTCACAGATGAAAAGAATCTAATCCTTTTGTTTCTTTGATTTAAAGAGTGTGATGCCTTTGGAGAGGAAACAGTTCAAATGTGGTCATCATAGGTTGATGGCACTAAAAATAGAAACTCACTTAGGATAAAATTTGCTGTCAAGAAAAGTGGAGTGTTCTTTCTGAACTCGGGAACATGTGGCTCATGCGGGCTTGCTTGTAGATGGTTGCTGCAATAAGGCTTCTTTCATACAGGTGTGTTTATGCCCCAGGCTTGCTGGCCACAGTCCATTCCATTTACAGAAGCTGAATTAAACAATAACTACCGCATTGCAGAAAATGGTGTGTGTGGGGGGGAGGCAAGGGGGAAAGGTGAGCGTCAAAGGAGATGCCTGAGAGCTTTGTTAGGGCCAAGAAAAACCCTGTTGCAGTTGTCAGAGCTTGTTGATGTTGCTGGGAACGGCACTTTTTTTTTCTCCTGGATTTTGTGGTTCTGCCTTAGGAAAGAAAGTAAAATAGAACGGAAGAACAAAGTCCTACTCTATAAATCAGCAGCTGCTCCTTGCCAGATCAAAGGAGTGACATTTTTGCTCCTGGACTACTTGTCCACTTGAGGGCTTGACAGGCAGCTAACAGCTGGCCTGCTAGACTGTATGGGAGAATCAGCCTACATCTTCTTCTGAGCAGATGACAAGCTAATCAGAGAGAGATCCATAGCACAGGGCATGTGAGTGCACCTTGATCTCCTCAAACATATCTAATACGTAATTGCTAAACAGCTTGGTGCATTTTTGGCAGGTTAATGCTTAGGTGGTTTCCACTGAGAAGTAGGATAGAGAATTAATACTTCAATCAAAGGTGATCATGAAAACTTAAAAGATGCTAGATTTGTCGGATCTTCTCCTCTTAGCGTGAATTAGTAAATGGCTAGGAACATAATGAGAATTGGCTAAAATATATGTCAGTGATGATCAAGTAGCTGCTCGATTTTTCCAGGCCCAGTCAGGCTAGAGTGTTCAGATAGATGAACAGGCATGGGCTACTGGTAATTTTGAAAATGATTACCCCTGCTTTTTAGGCTGAGAGAGCCGAATCAAGTTGGAGATGTCTCTTCCATGCCTGCAAAGAGTTGTTTTCAGAAGCACCATCAAGGTGTGTAGGTATATAGATCTGGAATTTTAATGTGAGTAGTAAAACTTTCAAAGTAATTCATTTTCTAGTTGATTTCCATCTGCAATAAATCATGGACTGGATGAGGTAATATACTACAACTTATGTCTATTGGCTTCGTATTTTATCTCTGAGACGACTTGAATAGTTAAGGAAGTTTGCGTGTTTTCTCCTTCCCCACTTTCAGGTGACTTCCAAAGATCGCTTCTGTACTGCATGATAAATAGCCACATAGGAATAACCTGCCGGCGTTCTGTAAGGGTAGCGGTGCCTCAGAATCGTGACCCGGTGGGATGTTTTGTTATATGACGTTGGGTGTGGTGGTACTTGAAGGGTAGTGTTTATTGTTGCTCAGTATGATAATGGCCATAAAAGGTAGTTTTCCCTCTTAGAGGAAACTTTGCAAATACTTTTATTAAAAACTCTACTTTTGACCTTATAAACCTTAGTCAAATAAGATGCCAAATTTTCTGAGTGTAAAAATAATCATACTTATTATTAAAAACTCAAACAGCACAAAATTACATGAAATAAAAAGAAAACTCTACCATCTTCCTCCTATCCATTCCCGAGAGATAGCAATTTCCACGAAAACACTTTATTGGCCCAACTTTCCCTTGAGGAGGTACAGATGGATTAAAATGAATTAAATTATTGTAAATTGTTTGTCACCCAAGGCAAGTGATTAAAAGACTGTTTAGAGCCAAGATAACTAAAGAGAATAGTACGTGCATTTTCACAGCTAAGGTTCACCATTAAAACTTGATCTTTGCAAATTTCTTTTCCTAGGCAAAGTACTAGATCATCTATTTGGTATGTGATCTGGAGAAGAACCTCTCAAACATAAATGTGCGCAGATCACCTGGAGATCTTTTCGAATATTGATTCAGATTCAGTAGCACCATTAGGTGCTACCACATTAGGGTAGGGGCTCTAATATTTCTGCAGTTCTAACAAGCTCAGGGTGACATCGATATGGCTGGTCCACGGAACACAGAGCTGCAAGGATCTGGAGAGCCATTAAGTGATTCCCAAATAGCTCGCCTTACTAACCAGCACCCAGAGCAGGTGCCTGCTCCAGTGTCTGAGATCCCCACCATGGCATCGCGCATTTGAATTAGCTGTGATCTCTGGAAAAACCCTACCTCTTGGACACATGCTACCTGTAGGGGCACAACACATTAGTATCCTCTTATCAACTCAGCATGGATTCGTTTAATAGCCACTCACTTAGTCTTAACTATTACCTATAAAAGAACAGAGCTTTTTAGGAGAGGACATCGGCGGGGTGCATTTTGAGTATAAGCTAACATTTAACTCCTCCCTTTCTGTGTGCCAGGCACTGTGTCGCGGATTTTACATATAATGCCTCTGTTAATCCTCAAAACAATCGGAGCCCAACTATTGCCCCAGTTTATAGACGGGAAACAAAATGAGCCTTGGACAGTTGAGTAGACTTGCCCAAGGTCACACGGCCAGAAAAAAGCTGAGAAAATGAGTCGTGGTCTTTATCACTTTGCTATTTGGAGAAGCCTGGAGTATGAAATAGTAATTGAGGAGGGATTACCCAAAGTGGGGTAACTTGGTAAAGAACCTATGTGAGCCCTCGTAACTTTAAGGAAGAATTAGATAGAAGAAACCATATTGAAGGAACATAGTGGAAGGTCACCGAAGATAAGCATCACCTACTTGATCATTTCGCCCAGGGCTTTTTACGTCAACACGAGTGCTCCAGTACTCAAAGCATATTCATAAAGCTGTGAAGGGTTTGCGACTCCAGATTAGTATCGTATTTTCATATTGTGAATTTATGAGTGTTAGTTCATTTGACTTTAGAGTTGTAGACAAATCTGGTATCTATCAAATTATAAATTAAGCTGTAGCTCATGGAAATTAATTATGAACCATGAATGTGTCTCTAAGTAGCTCATGAATTTCATTTACCTTACTCTGCTAACTGTCGTCTGTGAGAAAAGACCCATTGTCTGGCCATCAGTGAAAAATTTATGTTTGCCACATGACTCAATCATTCCTGTGCCCGAGTACATGGGCAAAGGTATTACACCTGCTTAATACATTGATTTACACATTTTAATGTGTTTTAGTGAGAAAACCCCACTCTCGACCATAACCACAGTGTAGAAAAAGACTAGCTTTGTGTCTGTGTGTGTGAACTAGAAAAAAGAAGGAAACTTGATAACCGACTTGCCAAGGTTGAGGCTTCATTGTTTCAGACGCCAACGAGTAGCAAGCTTTTTGAATAAGCACCTTCTCCGATGAGTCCCGTGGCTGGGGAGGTTGGGAAAGGCAGAGGTTTTTCCGTACTTGAGCAGGTCCCCAGTCACCAGGCTGCCTACAGCACCTCCTCCAAATTGACCTGCTCCCTCTTCGACAGTTCAGCCCTCTTCCTTGACCAGCCCAATCCCTGCAAAAGCGTCAATTCCGGGGAGCCTTGCTTCCTCCCAGTGTTCGGGGCTGGCGGTTTTCCAGGTGACTCCGCGGAGGCTGCACTTTCTAACAAAAGGAATGCTGCCTGAAGGGGTTGGTTACCAGGTGTGGCATGAAGTTAGTGAACCAGAAAAAAGGGATTTATCAGCCATTTAAACAGAAGGGGGGAAAAGAAAGAAAGAAAGAAAAATAAATCAACCAGTAATCAGGAATTACACCTAAGCCTACTTCTATCAATCTGAAATATGCTTTGGAGTGAAAAGCATCTAAAAGAAAAATCACAACAGTGAGATTTCAGTCGCAGAAAAGTGTGCAAAGCTGAAAAGTTTGGCTTTTCTGTGGGGGGTTAAGGTGGGGATGGTAGCAGGGAGGTCTCCAGAAGACACCTCTGCCACGAGACAACAAAATGAAATTGTAATGATATTTTTTCGATCTTGGCTTTATTCTTTTTAATATATTCTTTTTTGATTTCCAAGTTGACTCAAAAAGGCCTCGTGATTCTTGGAAAGTCATTGACTGTATTTGTAGAATTAAGTTATTTTTGAGCTAACGGTCTCAGTCTATACTTTTTAAGGACCCCACATACTAATGCGTTTTCTGTTGTAGTAAAATTTAGTGAGAAAGTAGATAGTATTAGCAGATACTCTCCAGAGCCTTTGTATGAACCTGGACACTAACTTTGTGTTCGATACAAATCGATGGAACTAGAGCACTTTCGGGCGCTCACTCCCTGAGGAGTCACTAATGGAATTATCTCTAGCCCTTAAAAACGAGGCACAATGAGGCTAATGAATTCTTTTTCTAAGTGAAATCTGGATAAGGCACTAGACTTACTAGCACATTTTATTTGTGGCATTTATCATCTACGGCACGTTTTACACGCAAGTTGTACAAACCTCAGAATGTTTTTAAGAGCTATTTCATAGCTGAGAAGACTTTGTAATTTTGGGTTAAATTGTTTGTACCAATAGAGAACTATATTCTATGTCCTCAACTTCAAAATCATTCCGGGATGACATTAAGACTTAGGGAATTTTTTTTTTTTTTTAATATCAGATACAGATGAAAAACCTAACAGTCTTTGGATTGGAAATAACTTTGGGGGGTTTTCATTAAAGTTGGGTGCAGCTTGCTGCGTTTTGGTTAGTTGGATGTCTTCAGCAATTTTTCAAATGTTTTGGGTTTGGCAAAGTCCAAAATGTTTTTGCCAAGACCCTCTTTTCCCCTTATTTTTTAAACCCGTGTGAAATTCAAGGATAACTTAATCCATATGTGTCTGATTCATTTACACTTAACTCATCAAAATGTTATTTTGTAAGACCCATTTAATATTCAAGAAACCTTTTGAGCCTTTTTAAGACGTCTTGCTTTTTGTCTTTGAACCAGTGAGCTGTATTTTTCCATATGAATGGAGTTTGGACCTTGAACGCTTGAAGATCAGTTGATTTTCAACTTAGACTTTAAAATCAGAGTAGAATCAAAACTCGATAGTCTGTTTACTTCTTGAGCACGGAATGCATTCATTTTAAAAAACAGATCAAGGGGGAGCAGAAAAATTTCATTTCATTTAATGTAGGGGAAAGGCCATATTTGGAAATTTTATCAGACTGATATTAGAGAAAAAATTACTCCTAATTTTATTTTTGTAATCTATAATTAAATCACTTCATTGTATACGTACATTGGTGTGTTTTTTTTAAGAGTGGTCTGTGGATCATTGGTGCAGCGGGTTAATTTCATTTTTTTAGTGTTAAAGAAATCTTCCAGACAACTCATTAATTGTTAATTTTAATAATAACATCTATGACGTTTATAAGATATCCCAAGATCAGGGGAGTTGACAATTGGCAGGAGTTGTATGTTAAGAGATTTCTGAAAAATTGGGGCCCATATGTTTTTAAAATTCTGTGTGATTGAAAAGAATGTGGTAGAGTTATGAATCTGGCAAGATACAGCACTATGGATTAAAAACATTGTTTGAGAACAAAAATTCAGAGAGGCTAAATGGAACCCAAGTGAGAAAAGCAAAATTTCTATGACCCCGTGTAAAAAGGACCTAGTGAAAACCTTCTGAGGCCTCTATGCACATTCGTTCCGTGGACCTGGACAAAGGCCATCGCCATAACTGCTCGTGAACATCCAGTCCATGCCATGGTAACTCGCTGGAAATGTAATACCAGAGTGGCATTTCCAAGTTCAGTGCTTCTATAAAGACCTGCTAGCACACAGAATGCTTTTTTAATGTTCTGCATTGTTGCATATCCCCCATTGAACAACCTTTTGAGAGGACCCCGTTTTTACTAATGTAAACATTCTGACGAGTATCCAAAGAAATGACCTTTGAGTGAACCTCTAACCTTCCCTGTAATTATTTGTTTGAAGACAGTGTGGAGTTCTCCTGCTGAGAACTAAGAACCATGATGCCTTGCAGCTCTGTGAGTAAGGGAGTGTTTGGGGGAACTGGAGAGAAAGACATAAATAAGGGAACAACCTCCAGATGTAAATAATAAAAGAGCAAAAGGGTGAAATTAAAAAGGGAAAAAATAGCAATTCGTTTTACCTAAAGAGTTGGCCTATAGGAAAAAACAAAGCCAGGATTAGTAGCACATAAAAAGAGGTGAAACCCCTGCCATGTGTGTCCTCCATTAGAAACTTCAAGGAGAGAAAAGGTTTCTCCTTCTCTCCCGAACACCACAATTGGTCCTAACCTGAGCTGATAAAAAGAGTTCCTGGGGCTGGAAATCTCAGGTCGGACCTTCGTGGTCCCAGTAAAAACAGAGAGGAAAGGGTAGAGAGTTAAGTTCCTTTTCTGATTTGAGGGATAATTCTGGAAGGCTCTGTGATCTATCTGAGCAACACGCCGGGTGCCAGGTGGGAATAAATATGCAGTTACGACTTCCCTTTTGTTTTCACCTCTCCTAGCCTGTCACTTTCTTCCCCAAACCTGCGGGGGTGGAAAATTTTTGACAACTGAGCTATATAGTTTCTTAAGTAAAAAAGAAGTTCATTGTTTTGCAACCAAACACCATATGCAAAAGACTCCTTTGGTTTCCTTGCAGCCATTATTCCCCAGCTTAATTGTATTCCCACTGCAGTGCTCACAGGAGGCCTGAACGAGTGTGGCCTGCTGTCCTTGGGAAGGGACTGCAACTGGGGACTTCATCTCTGTTAGGAACACAAAGCTGCCAACACACGCTAGAATTTTTTCGGCTAATTTCAAAGAACGAGTTTTCAGTTCCTGCCTGTGGCCCCATGCGGACTCATTAATCATTAAGTCCCCGAGCACTTAAGATTTGACATTGGAAATATTGGGAAATGTTATAAATGGGTATATATTTTAAGGGACAGCTAGCTATATGCTAGGCATCCCCCCTCCCTTCATCCCCCCCCACCCCCGCCACATGCACAGCCGATGAATCCTGTGCATCAGCTCAGATGTGTGGGGAGTGCACGTCATTAAATGCAACAGGGACAAGGGAAACTCACAAATGGTGGAAAATTGTTTTGTTTTTATTAAATTTAGAGAAATAAAGGAGATTTCTTATCATCTTACTCTGTTTGTACATGAATATTTGATGGGCATTATTAAACATTAAAGTAACATGAAGTAGGCACTTATTTTTGGATTTCCAACAAAATTAGATCCAGGCTTCCAGACGAAATAACTGCTTCTCCACATTCCTGTGATTCAGCCACCACCACCTGATTTGAAAACGTTTCTTGGGCTCTAATATCAACCATGTGTACCTGAGGCTCTGTCTTTCTAGTGGGTTGAAAGGTGGCTGGGTTTATGGTTGGCAGTTACCTTATCCCTGCCCTGGGTGTCCCAGCTTAGACTGGAAAGGCCGCCCCCAGCTGGCACTGACCTCTAAATGACCCCTAACTTTACAGGCTTAAACTGCAGGAGTTGCCGAAGAGCAGAAGTCTTTCTGGCCAGCACTTATTACTGCTGTGTTGGTGATAAAACTTCAGACAGCCTAATTGATGGCTTTGCTGACCTAACAATACCTTGTGAAAGCAGAGTTCCAGAGCCTGGTCTCCATTTATGACCAGCTGCAAGGGGGAAGCTGGGTCTCCCTCTGATGGGGAGTTTAGGGAAAGGGGAAAAATCTCCCAGCCTGCGAACTTAAACCAGATTCTGACCTGTTCACGAAGCAGAAGCACAACTGCACGTTAATAGGAGCTTTCTCAGTGAAAACTTTTTTCCCTCCCTGGGCCTTTTGAGCAAGTCAGCCTTGCGCTGGTTATGAGATGACGGAAGAGTTGATCCAGTCAACTGTTTTTGAACGGTGAAAGAGAAAATTGCCTTTAAATTAAAAAGATAATTTTCAGTAGACATTCGACTGTACTGTATTCTCTGCAGCATTCGTGCAAAGGTGTTCACAAAACACAGGCATTGCATTTGATGACTGGACTTCTCTGCTTTATTTCAGGTTTATTAATGCCAGAAGAAGAATAGTACAGCCAATGATTGACCAGTCAAATCGAGCAGGCAAGTTCCAGCTAGTATCTGTATTCACATGCCACAGGCACAAATCCTCATCAAGTTATCCTCCAGGAGTTTCATCACCTGGCAATAAATGCTTCCATCAGGAATTCTGGGAGATTTTTTTCTTTTTTTTTTTTAATGTCCCCAGAATTCCATTCTAGGAAGCAACTTCACTAATTGGTGCTAATTGGAGATTTCCCACCCGGACTCTACTGAAACTGCTTTTCTATTTTCCTTCTGAATTGGTAATTGGGCATAAGCATTAATGCCACAAGCAGTTTGTTTGACTGTGAGCTCTGGAATGACTCATTGCTTGTCTGCATCCAATCATTAGCGCACGCTCATTTTCTTGTTACCCACAATTCCTTGGTGTACATGTTGCTTTCACTCCTGGAGCATCCCCTGTTACCCTCATTGTAGCTATTCATTTGCTTTGACTGTTCAGGATATTCTGTCAAAGCCTAAAGTGCTGCGTTGCCAGCCTTATTTTTTTTTTT
>PVJD01000587.1:32500-240000 GCA_004026545.1 Mormoops blainvillei
TTGTATGAGGACTGTGACGTTATGTTAAAAAAAAGGTGTTAAGTCACAAAATGCGGTAATAAATATTTCATTTTTGATTTTTTGTTAGGCTTTTGTGTTTTTCATAGTTTTAAGGCAAGGTGGTACAATACCAACTGTATACGGTGCTCAAAGTAGGTGATAGTTTTATGCCCAGAAGTTGAATGTATTTGAAACTTAACTTACCAACAATTTTTAAGGTAACAGTTGGCAGCCTTTGTGTGTATATTTGGCCTGTAAATTCTCTCAACGGAAAACTTCTAAAGGTATGAAATTCCGTGTGTGTCTATGAGTCAGGTTGAAGGATCACCTTCAACTTGTCCAACCTCCTTTTTAAATGCATGATGTTAAAAAAAATACTTTCAGATAAAGCTTTTTATGCTCCTCTTCTGCCAGAATAAAGGGCTTTTGCAGGGTTAATTTTGCATAATAAGAAATAACTAACGTCTGTGCTCAAAGATAATTCATCTGCCTGTGTTTTTTCTGTCTTACTAAAATACTGTTGAATATGTAAATTAAAATTTACATATAGATGTTCATAGCTGAGTAAACAACTTCTATAGAGTTTGAAATCCTGAGTTGAAACGATTACTTAATCATTGATATTTAATATATATTATATAATGATGTCTTTTTATTTCAGACACCTCCATGTGCAGGCACGCTAGTGTGATTTGGTGACTAAACTTTTTTTCCCCTAAAACAACAAAACAGGCAACACAATGTTTTTTTCAAAATCTCATGCAACATTCCTGGAAATCTGTGTCATTAGCTGGCTGATACTGCACAAACAATGCCTGCCAAAGTGCACAAAGTGAAAGAAAGTGTGAGGTATTTGCATGCCCCCTCAATTTTTCAGATAAATATACTATCCTGGAATTTTGTAACACCTAAACTCTAAATCGTATGTTTAGAAGAGATGATATAGACTCTAGGTAGTGGTTTAATGTCCCCTTGATAGGGAAATACTTCACTATCTCAGAAATCCAAGTTTGTATCTTGTTTAGGGTTCTTCCATTTTCCCATTGCAGAAAACATTAATAGAAGTTCTATATAAAGGAACAAGGAAATAAACTTCTATTGTTTTCAGATAGCTAGAATTTTTATAAGCATGTGCTGCTGTTTCAACATAGAAATAACATTTCAGGTATAAACTAAGTGATAAAGGAGAAAGTCTGTGCCACCTGGAAGAGAGAGAGCTTCCCTCTCATTTCTGTTGTTCCACTTCACATGAAGTCTTTTTGCAAAATTTAAATATTTGTATACTCCTACTTTAAATGTCTTTAGGTAAATTTTGACACGTTCTCCATTATAAGGTAACTCTCGCATCAGCTGAACTTTTTTTTTTTTTTTGGCAAAGTTTTTCTTCCTTTCAGTAAAGTAAATGCTGAAGGATTTACTTGCTAATTGGATCATGTTTAGGAAATGTTTCATGCAATTATTAATAAGCTGTTTCATCGAAGTTTAGATCTCAGAGCTCTCTTCACTTTTTTAATGAATAAAATGATCTCAGGTGTAGTTTCGTCAACAAAACCACATCCTATCATGCTACCCTTTTAAATACCTGGGGATGAATAATAATTTTAATAATATTTGTTTGCATTTTCTTGCAATATGCCAAGGCTGAGAGGTGGTAGAGTTGTCCAATTTGTATAATGCTTTTTTTTTATACTACCTCGGAAAGCACTTGCTCCTATCTCGGGTTTACTATTTAGTATAAAGAGTTCCGATTTGGGTATATTTAAGAAAGACTCAGCTGTCAAAAGCAAAGAAACTGGGAATGGTGTTTTGACAACCATATAGTGTTAAAGGAAATACTGTAGTCTGAATAAAATTGCTTATGTTCTCCAAAACAAGAGTAATATAAAAAACACTTTTTATTTATATGGAAAAGCAAAAGCAGAAATAAATTCCAAAGGTTTCCCTTTCTTTAAGAAATTCTGAGAGAACTGCATTTGCCATCTGTTAAGGGTTTGGAATTGAGCAAGAAGCCACATTTTAAGGGAAAAAGAGAAAAAGACCAGGAAAGTCTGTGTCTTCCATCCACCCTGCCTACCCCCACCACTCCCCATTCTCCCCAGCTCACCCTGGTTGGATTTGCCCAGAAGAGTCACTCAGTATGCTCCTAGCCTCCTCGCCCCCTCCCGCCCCCTTGGGCCTGTTAACCCGGAGCAGATTTGGGAAGGGAAATGTGGCTAATATCTCTAGCAGCTGTCAGAGGAGGGACCTTGCTTCAAAGGGACGGGACAGGGATCCTCCACAAGTTCCCCATTAGTCTTGCAGGCCAGCAATTTGATAAGGAGCCTGGCCCTCCGCTGCAAGTTGCCAATGTGTTAGAAAGGCCAGTGCCTGGGGTCTGGCTGCGCCCAGTGGCCCTTGTGTTGCAGTCGCGGCCTCCCGACGCCCACGGAGCAGCCGCGCGGGCGCGGACGTGCGTCCTGGAGCTTGGGCAGGCCGGGGCGGGGGCAGAGACGTGCAGACTCTCCACCTCCGAGCCCCGCGCCCCGCCCTCACCTGGCTTCCCTTGGAGGGTGCGTGTTAGACAGAAGCAGACAGAAGTGCCTCAAATTGTTGGGGGTGGGGGGCGGGGGGGAAGGAGTGCGGAGAGCCGGGCGCCTAACGGTTGCGGTCACCAACCAAGGGCGTCGTGCGCGGTCGTCGGGGCCGCGCTGGGAGGAGGCGGCGGCGCAGGGGGAGCGCGGATCTGACGGGAGAGGCCGGTCAGAATACGCTGAGAATGGGGACCGTCGGGGCAGCGTTTGAAGGGAGGTTTTAATATTAATAGTTTCGGTGTAGAGACAGAAGGGAGATTGCGTCTAGGGCTCCTCGGGGCCGACTCTGGGTGACAGCGATGATGGATGATCCAGCAGAGCCCGGCGGCTCCTCCCCTCCGGCCCCAACAGTGTCAAAGCTACTTTAGTTGAAGCTTTAGAAATAAAATAAATAAACAGCATCCCCCCCCCTTCCTCTTCCTACACACCTCCACCCCGCACCCCCCGCTTTCCGACATCGATTTATGGATCATTATGAATCAATTACTGTTCTCAATACTTTCCCATTGGCTTAAATAAAACAGTCAAAAGATGAAAACGTGGGGTTCTGCGGGGATTTTTTTTTTTTCCCCTGACAGGAACAATCGCAAAATCCATTATCTCATAATCAGAGGCACTGGGTGAGGAGGCGAAGAGCAAGGAAGGGGTCGCCCAGCAAATAACTGGGGGGAACGCTGGGAAGGGGGCCGTCGCCCAGCTGCTGTCTTTGTTCAGTTGGGTTTGTTGGCTGGTTGTTTGGGGTTTTGTTTTTGTTTTTGTTTTTTCCGAACGGGGGACCCGCGTGAGAACGAGATGCCCACAGGTTTTGTGACCTAGTTATTGAACTCCTTAGCAGCAACCGATTTGAATGCGTGTCTCGGCAAACATCAGACGTTGTTGGTGGTGGGGTCGCACATGGGAAAAGGTGTGGAGGAATGGGTCCCGTCTGGAGCGCGGATTCGCACTTTGTTGTGAGCGACCATGCAAGGGTCTGCTGCTGGGAAGGGGGATTCTCCCTCCCGCAAAGCCCTCCTCGCTCCCCGCCGTTGGCTGTCTTTGTGGTTGGAACTGGTTTGGATCTGGGACCCGCCGCCCCTATTCGCCCCCACCCCCACCTCGGCCGCCCCAGGCTTTCTTCCCTCTCTGGCCCCTTCCTCCGCGGCGCTCGAGGTTCTCTAGGTGTTTCTATGACTACATTGTGTGTGTGGGAGGGTCAGATGTGGGGGTTGCCCGCGAGAGGGCCGTTCCTGGGCGATCATTTATCAATGTCACCCACATAATGATTCTCTCTGCAGCCTCCTATTGATGAGGATAATTACATTAGCTCAGAGTGACTGATCAATGAAAAACCACCACACAAAAACTTCTTTACTCCTCTATAATACCAAAAACCGATACAGAAATAACATAGAAAGCCTGATTTTTCTTTCCCTTCCCTATCCACCAATGGATTCTGCCCCCCCCCACCCCCAAAGGACGTGGGAGTAAAGTAAGAAAATAGACCCAGGTTTGTTTCCTTTCAAGGAGGATGCAATTTTGCCCGTGAATGCATTTTCTTAAATGTGTTGGCTTCATTCCTTCTTTGGTAAAGACTATCAACGGATTGGCTACTGTGAGTTGCTTTTACACTGGTCTGTGGTTTTCCGTTCTTTTTATTTCTTTCTTCCCCTTTGGGTATTTTTTTTTTCTGAAAATAAGACAATTCTTTTATAAATAACTGGAAAGGGAAATTAATCCAGGCCCCCTCTCTTTTCTTTGCTTTCTTTTTCTTTCCTTTTCTCTTTCTTTTCTTTTTTGGGGGGAGGGGTACAGTGTTGGCCTAAGTTCGGGTCATCTTTGGTCTTTATCACTTCAGAAAGTAGCGCGATTAAAGATGTGCTGTTGCATGGGTGTAAGGGTGGATCCATAATATAGCGACATAATACGCTTATCCTCGCCTGAAAGTTCGCAGCTAAATTACGATTTCGCTTTTTCTAGACCTCAAAAATCAATATTTTCTCAATTAAAGGGAATTTTAATGCTTTACTTGAGAGTTGTTAAAGGCACTGTAAATTTTATTGTACTGCTTCTTGGCTTCGGAGTAGATGCAGGAGACCGGTTGGTTCTCGTGGCCTTTTCCTCTCCCAGGAACATCAGTGTGTCAGATCAAATGCAAGCAACAAAGGTAAGGAGGGTTCCTAGAGGGATGGCGCAAAGGGTGGGGAGCCCGCCAGGCAGCCCTCCAGTGCCAGAGGCCATTGTCTTAAATATTTTACTCTCTGTGTCCCATCTCCTGAAAGTGACAGAAGTGTCCGTTTTACTCTAATATTTCTCCAAGAGGAGCAGTTCTACTCCCATGTACTCTGTGATTGTCAGGAAAGAAGCTTCATTTGGGGAGCCTTCTAAACTCTTCTCAATGCCCACCCCCTTTTCCTTTCCTTATTTTGCCAAAATTTAACTCCTAACTGGCTCTTTCACAAGTTCTGCCATATTTTATGTGTTCTGGCCTCTATGTCAGAACTCATTCCCCACCCTCAAGAGCACTCACTGTTTACAGATGTTTTCTCCTTCCACACATTCCACCTAGTAAAAGTTCCCGCAGAGAATTAACTGTAGTGTGTTAATAGCCCAGGTCTGCTACTGCTCTCTCCTGCAAAGTTGAAGTCTGGTAAGGTGGAGAATGGCACTGAGCTAATATTGGAGAGCTGCAGGCCCCAAGAAGCCCAAAGGCTTGAGAATTCCAGGCCCAGGGACTTGGTGGGAAGCAAGGTGGTGAAACTTAGAATGTAAGTCAGAGAAGAGAATAAGAAAATGAGCCTAGAATAGAACCTAATAAGAGAAGAATAGGGCTAGGCAGGGGGGAAAAAAAAGAGCTTTGGGGACCTCTTTGTAATTTAAAAAGAACTAATAATGAAGGGGAATTGAATATCGAAGACTTGCTGTTAATTGTTTTGTTTTTTTTTATACCCAATGTCTGTTTAAGAGCAAGTCTTCAGAGATGCCAGGAAGGGCCTGAGTTTCCAAATGGAATTACACACTCACAAAGTTCCTTTGCAGTTCCCTCTTCAGTTAATTTGCTGGGAATGAGAAGACCAGGGAAAGGGCTATGTGTGTGGTGTACCAAGGGCTTATGTAAGAGTCTGATGGGAAGGGGCACCTATATATAATGAGGCTGCTGTTATACTCTGAATGAGAGGGGGCGCAGAGAAAAAGCCACACAACGCCACAATGCACTTTAAAGTAATTCTCACCTATCTGCCTTTCTTTTTCACTTCAGCCACACACTCTATCAAATATTATACATAGGTGGGGAAAATTTCTAGTTCATCATCTTTTGTCTGTAGACCCACCAGATTGATCTCCCTTCCCTTAGAGTCCTGACATGTAAGCCTAGACCATGGCCTTTTTATCAAGTGAGTGGGGCTTTGTTAATGTATTTGTACTTTTCTGCTTTCAGTCTAACTAAGTTTCTTGCTTTGGAGGAAGGAGGGGTGCAAGAAAGGAGGGGGAGGGGAGCTTAACACAAAGACTTTAGTTCTCACCGAGCAGGTTTCAAAATAGGAACTTAATGGGAAGAAAAAGGAAAGAGTGGAAAAAATAAAGAGGGGGGTGAGAATTGTTTATCACAACAGGTTTTCTTGTCTGGAAGAGAGGTAATTCTGTGAATTTTTTTCCCTTTGGGGATTCTGTTTTCTTCATATTGAAACATTTTCAAATTTTAATCCTTTAGCAGACAAAACCTCAATATAAATATGACATGGGCCACTGGCAAAAACACGAACTTAAACTCTGTTCAGAGAGGAGGGGGTGTGGGGAGGAGAGAGAGCCCTTTCTGATTAATAACTAGCAGGGTAATGTCGAGGGCTTTTTCTGCCCGATTGCCTTTTTGAATTAGAGCCGATTTCTTCACACTTCAATAGTGCCTGTCTCCTTTAAAATGACTGGCAGATTTGTTTCTCTTTTTTCTCTCCCTGAGACTTAATGATGTAAATTTTCTAATTAGTTAAATCATATTGCTTAAAGGCCTAATATTTGTCGTGTAAGAAATGATCACCCTGATTTGGACCTCTTGAAATATTCTGAGAAATAACACTTGGCTTTTAGGTTGAGGGATGAGAGAGGAGGAAGCTCTATTACGGGAAGCCGCTTAGAGGAGAGAAGGCACAGACTCCGGCAACATGTTAAATTAATAGTGGAAGTTGAGCCGGGCTCACACCCCAAGTCCGCTTTTATTTTTCAATCAGCGAAGATTTAATTGGCAGCCCTCAGGCCTGGAGATCTGATATTTTCTCATTAGTTTCTCACCACTAATCTTGAGTGTTAGATTGGCTTAAAGGTTGTCAACATTTGACCAATTTTATTTAAGGAAAAAAAAATCACTATGTTATGGCTCCGAGATGTGAGATCTGCAAATAAATCCTGCTTGGATCAGCGGAACTAACAGGCAAAAAAAATGTTGACTATTCATCGTCGCATTTAATAAGTTGCATTAATGTATATTTCAAGGCTAGGAAGAGAGATTATACATGTGCTGCATACATGCAGATGAAATGAGGTTGATGGGAAGGCGGGTGTACTATAAGCAGGGTGGTTAGGTAAAGTGAGATGTAGGTATATTTCGAACGGAGGGTAAATAACCCAAGCGGAATCGCTGTTGAGGATTTAGGTCTTTCAGGAGCTACAATTCCCCCTCCTTTTGCAGCTGCGTGAAACTGCAAAGCCTGTCTTGCAGCTCTGAGCGACTTGGCTGTCTTGTCCAGAGATAACATCAGAGCTCCCCCTGCTGGCCAGTGGAGCAGAATGCTGCGGTCAGCCCCCAGCCGCCCTCCCCCTGCCCCCGCCCTGGGAAGCAAATCGTGCTTTTCTGTGCCCCCCGCCCCCCATTCACAGACTCCTTCCACTGCCCCCACCTCGGTTCTGCAGCAAAACCCCGCGGCAGGGGAATAGCACGTCAAGGCTGAACATTTAAATGAGCAAATGATAAAAATAATAATAAAATACGAAGGATCCCCCACTTTCCCTTGGCCTCGGGGGAATAAACTATCAAATGATTACAAAAGGGACATGTTTCCTTTTTTCTAAACCTCTTTATTCTCGGAGTTTTTGCTGTAGGTTGTTTCTGCCGAACTGTAGAGTCCGAGTCCAAAGAAATGTTTTTAATAGGTACTGTAGATTTTTTTAAAAAATGGATATCTCATGGGAAGGAGGCCAATACAAAACAATGTATTGCAGCCTCGCAAAATTAAACTCCCAGGGAGCTAGCACTATTTCAGTAAAGTTCCCAGGAATCACTTTCGGAATTGCAGACAGCTCCTTGTCCTGAATGGCCCTTTCCCGCAAGGCAAAGAAGTACCGGCTCCTGTACGATTTTGGTTATTGCAAAAGAGAGAACGTGTTTAAAAGTTGTCACAGTCCTATCTACCCTACCTACATACACACAAAATACGTCTTTCCCCCCGCGTGTCCTGTTCCTTCTCCAGTGCTTCTCAATTTTGCTGGAAACGGAAAGGCTAGCTGAAGTGCTCCAAAATAACCATCCAACGTCTTTGACACTTGATCTCACTCCGGTGCTTCACGTCAAATGTAAGGTGTGAGACTGGTCCTATTTGAGAGAGTATGGATTGTTCTCCAACTGTTTCGGTGCACAGAAGCGTTTTCTCGGCCCTCCAATGACTCTTCCCGGGATTTCTGACCACCCTGAAGCGAGGGCGCCCAGGTGGCCAGAGCCGGGGCCATCTCCGCGGGCGGACCCGCCGACTCCACCGCCAACCTCCACTCCTGGGAAAGGCGCTCCCACAGCCGCCTTGACTCAGAAAAGTCTTCTGACCACAGCTAGACCCCCTGCAAAGAGTGTAAACCTGAGGTGCGAAACTCTAGTTTGCGGGGAGTTTGGAGGTTTGCTTTTTAAAGTACCGGATTGCGGGATTTTGTGAAAACAGCTCTGAGGAATGAGGCACGGGAGAAGGAACACCGCGAGGGGAGAACGGCTGGGGAAAGGTGGGTCTCTTGACAGTTCCTTTCTTGCCAGAGTACCAGGACGTTCTAGTTTAAAAATTCGTTCTCCTCCCTCGCTTCTTCCTAGAGCGCCCCACCCGCCCCCGCGTCACGCCTTCTGCAACCCTCCGCGTTGGGGACTCCAGGACCCGGACGTGGCCCGGGGACTTCAGGGAACAACGCTCCTGGGGCAAGGCAGAGGCAGCCAGGTCTTCACGCTAGTGAAGTGATGCCTCAGTCAGGATGTGTCTGAAGAATTGCTGGGGCTATTGTGTCAACTGAGGTAAAGTTAAATATTTATACTCCAAGTTGTTGTCATTCTTTTTTTGGTCTGTTTTGAAGAAGTTCAGTGCATTCAAACTCAGTTTAAAAGTAAATCCTGGTCTGGGGGGGCGGGGAGCAGAATCTGCCGCCTGCCACTGGAGTTGACTTTTTGAAGGGTCTTCATTTAGCTCAGCAGTGGAAGGGAAGTTAGTTATCTGCAAACAATAGTGGTGTATTTAAATATGTGTGTATAATGTGTGTACTTATAAAGAACACATTATACTTACATATCTATAATAAAGAAAAGGAAGCAAGTGTCCCGGTTGCAAATGAATCCAAATAAAATTTCCAGGAAGATACTCTCGCAGATGAAGAAAATATAAAAATCTCATTGCATTTGTCTCAGTTCGGCTTAATGAAATTTGGAGACGTTGACAGCCTGGTCAATGTTCTAAGTAAGTTAATGCAAAGGTCCTTAGGAAGAGACTGAAACACCTCTTGCCATTAATCTTAAAGCACTTGAGGAGTATGATTAAAAGAATGGGATCACTAAGCATTATCATCTCAAATAGCTGTTAACTGTCTCCACCCCTTTATTGTGGCAACAAAATAAACTCTCCAGTAGGAATGATGTTTCTTCCTTTTTATCTTTGGTTTTTGTTTTGCTTTAAGGGCAAAGAAGAGAAAACAGAAGCAAAGGAAACCATCCCAAAAGTCTTGTATTTGCTGCTGTTAAAAGGCTGTTGTTCATTTCTGATTTCCTCATCCTTCACTACGAAGGAAAAAAATCGAAAAATGTGTCTACAATGGATGCGAAGAAAACACTAACAATAACTGTGAAGGTGCATTTGTTTTATTTCCCTTTTCCCTGAAAAAAATATTTTTTAATAGCCACCAATTTAGCGAGTCGAACGGTGTGAACCTGTAAAAGATGTTCCCTTGTCTGTGCCTATTTGCTGACTTTCATCACTTGCATTTGGTAGGCTTTTGTGTCAAATAGAAATTATGGAAAAGAGAAATAGATATTTGCCAAGGAACGACATTACACTTTCAAGCAGACTCCACCTGATTCTGTATTTGAGTGCTGTGAAGCGTGCGTGTGCGTGCGCGCGCGTGCTATTTTCCCCTAATAAACCTCAAAGCCTTCATTAGACACGGACAAAGAGGGGCGAGAACCCTATTACTGAGCATCCTGACAAAAACAGAAGCAGGGTCCCTCAGCTCCTAGAACCCTAGAAAGGACACGCCGAAACAGGGCACAAGTCGGTGTGTTTTCCTTAAGAGCCCTGAGTTGGGCAGACCTTTCAGAGAAATACACAGTAATTAACATGTGAAAAAGCAAAGTGCTGAAACGAAGGGCGGTGACTAATAAAAAAATAAAATAAAATAAACCATGCTAAAAATTATTCTTCAAACCCTGCAAATTTCCAGATGCCACAGAAAATCAATGCACGCGCCCCCTCCTAACTGAGCAGACAGCTCTCCTGCCCGGTGATGTTTCCAGTCGCAAGTGGCGAAGTAGCTTCCCACCTCCGCTGGAGCGGCAGGAGTTGTTACCCTGAGGCCACTGGGAGGGGAGGTAGGGGTGTCACCCACCGCCCAGCCCACGCTTCCCACCTGTTCCCTTCTCCCTAGCGGAGGCACCAGAGAAGCTGGGCGGATCAGCCCGGAGTCCGGGCACCGCGAGATAAGGCAACTACCACACCAAGGAGGAACCCCAAATAGGCCCCCGGAGGCCCAAGATCTGGCCAAAGGGATGTGGATCTGGGTCTGAGGAACACGCAACAGCTTGCCCACTCCCGGGGTCAGTCTCCCTTGCACTGGTGGACAAAAGGCTCATAGGCCACGCGAGTTCAGGAGCGAGTGTGAAAGGCAATGGAGGGGGAGAGTTCCGCCCCGCCCCCGCGCTCGTCGTGTGTGTGTGTGTGTGCGTGTGTGTGCTCGTATGTGTGTGTGTATATGTGTGAGAGAGAAACACGTGCACTGGAGCGGGCCTCTGGCCGCGCGCGTCGGCTGGGAAAATTCACCCACGCGGCTTCCTGGGTCCTGAACCCACACTTTTCCCTCTCCCGCACCCTTCGCGCAAGACACCCAAACAGCTCCCTGAATCCTGGCCACGCCTGCACAGGTGTGGTGCTTTTAACTAGAAGGCGCCAGAGTAAAGATACCCAGGAGGGAAGGCGGAGGGGGTGGGGGGTAGGAGGGTAGGGGGGTAAGGAGCTGGGAAGAAAGATGGTACTTCCAGAACTCAGACATTCCTGTCTTCTTGTAATTGTCATCACACTCAATCTTTCCACCAAGACCCACGTTATCCAGAAAGCAGAGATTGATTCGCGGGAAAATCGTGCTTACGGAAACGTCTGGGTTTGACGCGGAGGGCTCTTGAGACCTGCGCAGGCTTTACTTAGATTCAAAAGTATGATTTTAATTTTCTTAATGAAGGCGCTCTCTAGAGCTCAGCTGGTAATGGCTGTGCTGAGTTTAATAGACTTCTGTCGAACAGAAAAAGACGGATAACTATCGGTTTTAAGTAATCTGCTCTAATGCAATTATTTTCCGAGGTTCGAATGTCATTGTGCAGAGAGGGCAGGAGTGAATTAGGGCCCCGGGGACCGCGAACGCGGGGCAAGGAGAGGGCCTGAAATACCAGCCGAACTTGTTCTGTGAGGTGCACTTGGGTTTGAGGGTCCGGGTCGAAGGCTTCAGAGCCCTTTCTTGGTCTGTACTTGTGAAAACCTCACTCTCTCTCTCCATCTCCCTCTCCTCTCTCCCCTATTTTTTTCTGTCCCCGCTCTTTCCCTTTCTTCTCATCTCTCCGGGTTAATGTGAATTTTCTTTCCCTTTCCTATATTTGCCTGTCTTTGTGTATTGCAGGCGGATCCATTTAGTCCAAAGTACTTCTCCAAAACACTCACAAAGAAGTAGGCTCTTGGAATGTGTCAGCCCATTCACCTTTTGAAACCCATAAAATTGGGATGTTTAAGGTAACTAATGACGCTGTGTACCCATACATAGTCATCAGGAGTATTTCTCTCTAAATACACAGCCAGTCCAGGTCACTATCCAAAACTAGCCCCAATCTTAGCTCTGACACCAATCGTCATTACTGGTAGTTTTTATTTGAAATTATCCAAACTCTTCTTAGCTCTCCACTTCACTTTGCCTGGTAAACACAACCTCAGGCAAACATGATTTTTAAAATAAAAATAATACTACGATTGAGAGTTTCCCTTCTGTCAGCAAGCAAGCCAAATCCGTGCAAGGAAAGGCTTTATTCTCACCTAGGAGAAGGATCTGAAAACAGGCAGGCAGACAAGGCAGGCCCGCAGGCCAGAGAGCTGAGCGCTGGGCGGGAGCGGGGCGCCCCGAAGCCCCCAGCTCTCTGGTCTGTACCTCTGTCCGCCGCCATTCCCAACCTCGCTTTCCCCGCCAGTCTCTCTCTCCGAATTCTTGGGACTGATGCACAAAAAGGGGTTCAGTAAATCCTGAATTACAGGTTTCTGTTCCAGATCCCAAAGGTGAGGAGGGGGTAGCTGAATCTGGTGTGTCTCTGACTCAAGGTCCACAAGCAGACTGGGCTTACAGTTCTCAGCCCTGTACACCCTCTCTCTCCACATCTCCCTCCCCCGTCTCCCCCCCGCACCCCCGCCTCTCCTTTCTGTTACACACATCCACATGCACAGAACGCTTCCACAAAGCTCTGCACTATCCTCTTCCCTGACCCAGTCCTACCCTGCCCCAGCCTCGTTCTGCTGCGTCTCACGTCTTGAAAAAAATAAAAAGGAAGAACATTAAAACAACAAACAACAACAACAACAACCTTTGGCAAAACCCCTCAGGTCCCCCTGGCTGGGGAATAGCACAGCTAGTGTCCCAATGCTCGAACTTGGGGTGCAGCCGGGAGCGAGGCCCCTTGCTGCTCTGGGTCCTGTGGACACCCCTCTTGGAGGCTGAGGCTGGGCGAGGGTGGGATCGCTTTCCATCTTCCTCTCCCAGGGCTGCTGGAAAGGGAATCAGACGAAGTCCAGTCCTCCGGTCCCAACGACTGCCAGGACTTGGAGAAGCCGCGGAGGGCGGGCCCCTCCTAGGTGCTGCAAGGTGACTGCCTGGGGTTCCACTCCGCTAACGAGGAAGTCTGTGGTCAGCTTCCAGCGCCCTTTCATGGTGGGGAAGGCCACTACGCAGTGCTCAGGCCCAGCCCGCCCTAGCAACCGCTGAGTGATTTCGTGACTTTGGGTGCCACCAGGGAGGGAAGAATGGCCTCTGGCTCAAAGAGCAGATTTGGAACAGGAGAAGGGGTGACTGTCAGAACCTCTCTCTTCGTCCCCTCCCTCCCTCTCTCTCCTACCCTCTTGGACGAAGTCCCTGTGTCATCCCTTCAGCGGCTCCCTGCAGGAAAACTGCTGTTGTGTTGTTTTGGTGACTTAGGGGAGCAACAGCAAAGACCCCGAAAGCCTCCATGAGGTTTAGATGGCTCTAATTCTGCTTTTGAAGAGTCGTTGGGAGAGGACAGGAAAAAGATTCCATTATCCAACAGTGAATTTTCCAAGCTCCCCCTCAGCCAAGCAAGGTTAAGAAAGGTTTGGTAAAAAGTAAAAAAAAAAAAAAAAAAAAAGGGGGCCAATTACCCACCATAGTGGGAAGGAAGGAACCTGGACAAAGTAAGAATCACAACTCCTAACCTAGCTGAGAACTCCTTGCAAAGATGTCTTGGACTCAGCTTGTGCCACTTGTCCAGGTGTGCCACTTGTCCTGGTGTGCCACTTGTCCTGGTGGGCTGCTCTGCAGACTCTCAGTCCATTCTCACCCCTCAGATGAGATTAGGTCTGAGGGCACACAGGAAGCCAAACAGTTAGGTTCCCTTCTGCCTCACTTACTCTCCTACTTTAAAAGTCAGTAGAGGAAAGCACAATTTTTTTCAGGAAATCAAATATGTAATTATACTTGCATAGAATTAAGGCATAAAAATTATCTTTTCAATCATACTTAGACATTTTTAAAGGGCTGCCCTGAACATGGCATGCTTTTATAGAACAAGGTGCTTAAATATAGGCTTTGAGGATAAAGAACACTAAGGATGCCCGATGCCCATTCCGCTGCCTTCACATAAATAAGAGGGCAGAGGAGGGAGTCCTAAGAATATTTCAGGTGATAAGAGCTCCTAAAACAAACTAATCAAGGCACAAAAACAACACATCATGGCACCTTTAAAGTAAGTTTCCCTAAAACAAGTTAGAATCAAATACCTGACTGCAAAGTTACGATTTTTCTGCTTACTTATTTATTCAGGTCCCTTAATTTTAGTACAGTTTAAATAATCTACTCAGAAGGGTTGATCTTACCCACCACAGGAGAGCAAGGGCAGTTGTGTATACTTTGAAGCTTATCCATTGGCCTTAGAACTTTTGAATGCTCAAGTGAAGTGTAAGTAGAATAAGGTCACAGATGATTGACAAGTTCAAGTTACTTAGCTCAATTATCAAAATTTTATTTCTAAATTATGTTCAATTTTATTTTCCTGCTTTGCTGTAAATGACCTTAGAAAATCCAATGGGAGTGAAGAATTTCCACTCTGTCCTATGTATCATGATTTATTTGCGCAGTCATTTTGCGATGTGTGCCTTCTTTAATGTTTCTGTGGGGCCCAAGTCTTTACAATTAGATCTAGAAACATGGCTATCGTGCCAATTCAAAGGCAGTCACTTCAAAGACACAATGATCACTAAGTCTGGTCAACTTTCTGAAATATCTCTGATTCTAAACTGCAGACGGAATCTGCAGACTACTTAGAATCTAACTCTCTGGATATTGGCGTGCTTCGTTCAACGTCCACCGATGCAAACAGTAGACGGAATGCGATTTATAAATATATACCTTACCACTCACTTTCTACACAGTATCGTAGAAGTTCCCCTCTGCATTATTTAATACATATAAACAAGCTCCTCAGATTAAGGCTCATGCTGCCACATCTGGAAATGCTTCCTTTGCTCTAATTCCCCCTCCGCCTCCTCCCTCTACCCAGCCAGCCACCAGTGAGAGAAATAGCTGAAACCTCCCTTCCACCATTATATGATAGCATCAGCTTTTAATCAACGAGAGGCACTCCTATTTAAATTTACAGGATGACTCTTTATTTCATTTATCTTTTCTTTTGGAGGAAAGTGAAACAAGAGCACCACCCTTATTAATTATAAGATTGATGGGGTGAAAAAAGCCAAATGAATTTGGCTTGCAAATTATTAGTAGGGGTATGAATATTTATGATGGTGCCAGGAACTGCAGTCATGAACCCTGGGTATCAAGCTTGGGAGACAGTAAGACTAGTGCATTCAGTGAGGGTTCAGCAGTTTCCCCAAATTTGACATGACACAAATGGGAACTTCTAAATTAGACCCAGGGTGGGCTCTCATCCCATCAATCCCCTCCTTTTAAAAAATTTTTTTTGGCTTATCTACTGAACATGAACTTACTCCTAGTGACCTCTATCATAAACTTTAAAAAGCTTTTAAGGTGAAAGAAGATACCTAAATTTTGTGAAGAAATATGTTTGTGCTTTTCCCACTTGATATTCACTTATTTTTTTTATCCTCACCTGAGGATATATTTACTGATATTAGACAGAGAGGAAGGGAGAGAGGGACAGAAGGAAAGAAGGAAGGAAGGAAGGAAGGAATGAAGGAAGGAAGGAAGGAAGGAAGGAAGGAAGGAAGGAAGGAAGGAAGGAAGGAAGGAGAAAGAGAGAGAGAGAGAGAGGGAGAGGGAGAGAAACATCCATTGGTTGCCTCCTGTAGGCGCTGTGGATCGGGGATGGAACCTGTAACCTAAGTACGTGCCCTGACCAGGAATTGAACCTGCAAACTTTTGGCATATGGGATGACACTCCAACCAACTGAGCCACCTGGACAGTAATCATTTATGTTTTAAATCAAGTTTATCTGTAAAATATTAGTGACATACATTTAAAAAATCTAAAGCTATTTTTTGTTTAATATAAAAAATATTGGAAACCTAAAATATCCTGGGTATAAAGAGGATTTAATTAGACACAATCTACATTAGACACAGACAGAAGGAACAGCAGGAAATAAAACAGCAATGGAAGAGAGATAAGAGGACAAGTTTTATTTTATTTTTAAAATCTTTTTGCATGTTTTCCTTTTTCTGCACCAGACTTACTCATGCTTTAGTCCCAAAGTGAGAAAATTTAAATGAAAGGCAGAGGAAGAAAAGGTCAAGGGGGAAAGGGAAAGGGTGAATATAATTCAGTAAAAGACAAACCATACCCCCTTTTCCTACTCTTGATTACACAGTTAAGAGTTTTGTAGTGCTTTGGAAAAGGGGCTGTGGATTTGAGGCTTAATGAACTTAACTACTATCTCACCAAAGATTTCTTTTCTGTAAAAGAATCATTGAGTGGGGGCTGACCCAATCTTGTGGAATTAGTTCATTCTGACATCAGAGCCAGCCTAGCACATACGTTTTGAAAAGGAAGACAAGCTGTTTTCAAAAAAGAAATGCTAAGCATTCTAAAAAACATAAGCAATGTAAAAAAGACTCCTTAAATTTTCAGAAAATATATATGTTTATATTTTTCCAGAATTGTATGTGGATATTTGTGCTAAACCAATGCATTTATGCATATCCTGCCTCAATTTGTATAAATCCTGTGTAAGGATAGAATTTTTTTAGTGCATAAAATTAATTTTTAAAATTGTAATCGAATCTATTGGGGTGACATTGGTCAATGAAACCATATAGGTTTCAAGTGTACAACTCTATAATATATCATCCGCTCACTGATTTGCATGTCCACCGCCCGAAGTCTCTTACTGTAACCATTTATTCCCCTTTGCCTGCTTGTGCCTCCCCCAGCCCTCCTTTCTGTCAGGCAATCACCATACTGTTGTTTGTGTCCATATGTGTGTTTTTTTCCTTAATCCCTTCACCTTTTTTTTTTTCAAGAAGCAATACCACTGACAACAATTTACTTAAATTCAGAAAACTTGAAACTGATGCATCTTCTATCAATCACACTTGGTAGATACAGTAAAACACACTCGACATTTGTATATCAATAGTGGCACATACACAAATCTGTTTAGTTCAGTTTAAATGCTCTTCAACATGTCATTTCACATTTTTCTGGATCATGTTATAGGTTAGTCATCCTGTTTCAGCTGATTGTTACATCCATAACCTAATGAAAATTCAAAATAGAGTATTTACTTGTCACAGATTTCAGAGCTAAAAGGTGGGCTTTTGAGATCATTTGGCCACCGTCTCTTTCTTTTCTGACAAAGAACCGGAGGTCTAAACATGGCACCTGACTCATAAAACTAATCAGCTCTAGCTTCTGACGAAGCCCCAGAGTCCGGTTTCTCTTATGATACGGCGCTTTCCCATCTCCTGCCCTTTATCTTAGAGTAGTATTTCTAATACTGCATGCAGACTTTTCTACTAATATTTTTCTTTCCAGCACACTGACAATGAAGTTCTTATTAAATAATAATAAGATATTGACTGGTCTGTTTGCCAATATGAAGACTTGCTGTTGATCTGCGATGTCTGTATTGATTAGACAAGAATGAGATCTATTTCCTACCTAAAGGACAAATAGATCTCAGTACCGGCACAAAAACAAACTTTGTATTAATAGAAATCCTAACTGTCTCTATTTATTGGTTATGCATCAGCTCAGTCAATCAAGCTAGAAACTGATATAAATAGGAATAACTGAGAGCGATACCTCAAAATCTCCAAAAATGTTCACCAGGGATATTTAAACTGATATGAGAATTCCTGACTTCAGCACTAGTAGCTTGCTTCGAGGTAACCTTCCCATCTGGCTCTTCTCTTCACCCCAAATTGAATCCTACACGTGCTCCATATATTTTACATTAAGGGAATCCTATTCATGCCTGAGATGATCTCATATTTATGATGTGGCCTCTTCTGTCAAATTGTTATTTCTGTAGCTTGCTGTCAAAAATGTCACTCAAAGTTTTCTTTCCACCTCTCTTTACCCTCTGTCACAGTAACTTAGGAGGTCTAATCTAAGTAGAATCTGCTTCCCCTATAAAATACAGCTAGGAGAACTTCTCCCCCCCCACCCCACACTTCCTGTCTGCCTCACTCTTCCCCTCACTACAGCTTTGTCTTCCTTCTGTTTAAGGGCTGTGGCCCGTTGTTTGTCCTTGTGGTAAAATCACTCACCAAAGCAGTTTCTCTTAGGGCTCAGAAGCTTAAGATTTGTGAGAAGAGTTTAGGTATAAATGTGTTTGGCATATTTTCCGAGTCCATGATACTCAGGTTAATACTTAAGCAAGAAAGAGAACAACATCAAAACAAAAATGCCCTCCAGTTAAAGAAAGTTTTGGAGCATTAATAGCAGATATTTGATTTTTGAAAATATAAATCATAAAATAGTGAACTTGTTAGCATTTAAAACTCTTTTTTCTTTATCAGTGTGACCTCCTTTTTTTTTTTTGCTATGTTTCTATTTCATTATTTTTGCTTGAATATGATAAATGGTCATTAGATCTAACCATTTTTATTTAATGTTCATAAAAACTGGTAGGTTTTCAAACAGATGTGTCCTGATATGGTTCAGTGAATTTAGTGGACTTCTCATATAAATGGAATAATAAATGGAATACGGAAGATGAATTTTATACCCTTGTTTACCTCTTCCAGAACTCACCCTGATTGTAATTACAAATAGTGTTTATTTGTATTATGCAATATATACACCATTGTCCAGACACTGCGCAAACCTGAACTTGATCGTTGCCATCTAGAGTTTACAATCTGAGATAGCACTGACGCCAAAAAATACACAGAATCATAGACAAACAGAAGGTGTGGCACAGTTATATATTCTTTTTTTTAAAAAAGGAAAATGTAATGAAGCCCATCTCATGGATGAACAAATATTTGCCTTCTTTCCCTTAAATATTTTTCTTTCAGACCCAAATAAGTGGTTGGGAAAAACTAATAGTTCATTTCATTTATTTTCTATCAATTAGGGGTAAATTTGGTTACCAACTCTTCTCTTTTTAACTTTTTAAAAAGTGATCGACAAAGAGAAGAAGGTGGCAGCGAATGGAGAGAATATACAAGTTTAACTAACAAAGCAGGAGAGCCCAGTGGGGACTAGTGAGCAAAATAAACTGTTGAACAAAACAGGAACAGAGACATGGGCACATGGAACAGACTGACAATGTCAGAGGGGAGGCGTGAGGGGGGGACTGGATGAAAGAAGGTGAAGGGATTAGCCGAAGAACATATATGTGCCACCCATAGACACAGACAACAGCTTGGTGATGGCCAGAGGGAAGGACATTGCGGGAGTGGGGGTGGAGGGGTGGGGAAGGTTGGCAAAGGGCGGAGGAAATGGACACCTCTGAGATAGTGTTGACAGTAAATGTAAAGAGAAAAAATAAAGCGATAGGCAGAGTGACGACCTAAATGCTGACTCAGCCACTAATTATGTGACCTTAGGCAAACTAACTACCACTTCTAAACTTCTCATAAGGCTTTGACATTGATAATCAAATGAGTCACTGCATGAAGGAATTTATCCTAGTACTTGGTTCATGAGGTGAGAATTCAACAGATATCAGTTCCTATATTATTATTATTATTATTATTATTATCATTATTATTGATGATCAACCCCCTACCCTCCCTACCAGTTTAGACAGGACCACATATGAACAATCCATGAAATTTAAATATCTTTAGATATCTTTTACTCTTATTAATTGTGTAGGAATTCAGTGTTAGTATAGATTCACAATTCAATCTATAGCCCTCGGGTCACTTCAGCTATATGTTTGTACCTATACAGTTATCTTTTAGTATTCCACCTTTTAAAAAGGTCTAATGGCACACATTTTGCATGCAAGTCATTGAGTAAATAGTTTATGGGATTGTTTGGTAATGAAATAATAGGAAGACCACCAGATAGGGAGCTATAGAAAAACTAGGTTCTAAATATGTTTTGTCTCTAATTTAAATGTGACTAGGCCTCAGTTTCCTCATCTGTAAGATAGGCCAGAGTAGAAAATATCCAAAGTCCACTCTGGCTCTAACAGATGGAGTGCATGACTCACATAGGAGACTTTTCCCAGGAGAACCTTTTATTTTTCTTCCAAGTGTGTATTCAGTAGCTATGATGTGCCCAACCCTGAGGCAGGCCCAAGAGAAATAATTTACAGTCTAGTGGAGGGATAAACATTACATTCCAGTGTGATAAGTGTTATGTTAGAGGTATGTATAGGGAATTATAAGCCAAGATATATCATAAGACCATCTAACCGATGGGAGCAAATGTGTAACCAACAGGAAGATAAGGGATAGCTTTGTAGAATGGTTGGCACTTAAACTGAATCTTGAAGAAGAAATAAGAGCTAAGGATGAGGTGAGGAGAAAGGCATTCCAGGTGGGAATAATGAGTGCAAAGAAACAGTAAAGAACAGGTCATGGAGAGAACTGGTAGTGTTGCAGGGCAGAGGGTGCGGATAGGTAAGCAGAGAGGGGGCTTCCCCTCACTCTTCCATGTCTCTGTCCTCAGTCTCATGTCCTCCTTTGGCTTTAGTACCCTCCATAGGCTGATGAGATCCCAGTCTATTATCTTCAGCCCAGACTTGCTCTTGAACTTCAGACCTACATTTTCAACCCTCCATAGACACCTCTGTATGTCCGGAGGCACCCCAAACTCGTGATTTTCATGATTTTCAGCCCCAGGAAATACCTTCCCCTGTGTTTACTATGTGATAAATGATATTATCATCTACTCAGTTTCTTGTGCTAGAAATTTAGGTTTGAGCCTTGTTGTTTCTCTTTTCTTTATCACCAATACCCCCAATCCAATCAATTCCCAAGACTTAACAATTATACCCCAGAAATGCATCCTTAAGCCACATGCTTCTCTTTATTTCCATGCTACCACTTTAGTCCAAGCTGACATTATTTGGACTTGATGGCTGGGGCTCTGGAGTCAAATCTGATCCCATCCTATGCCTATATAAAATCAGTTGAAATGTATATAGTTTTATTAATCAATGTCAACCAATAAATTTTTTAAAAATTTAAAAATAAAATAAAATCTTTTAATGTGAATACACCATTCTTAGGATAAAGTCCAAATTTCTTAAAGTGCTCTAAAACCTCGATTGATTTCACTTTTGTCCACTGACTCCCAGCCCCGCCTGGAATCCCCTCACTCTCTTTGATCTATTCGTATCGCTTTTCTTGATGTGGCTCAAATGGTAGAGCCTTCTTCCCACCTTAGGGCTCTTGAACTTTCTGTCCCTTCATTTTGGACCTCTCTTTTCTCCTTCACCATCTCCCATCCCTTACAGGGCAAACTGCTATTCATTCTTCAGATCTCCAATTAAATGCCGTTTCCATGGGGAAATTTTCTTGACCATTTATTTCCCCTCTCGATTAGGCTAGATTTTCTATTATCATAATAACATTTAAATTTCTTTATAGCATTATCATATTTATAGTTAATTAATTATTAATCATGTAATTATTTGTTTAATGTCTGTTTCTTCGGCTGAACTATGCATTTTATAAGGATAAGGTCAGGTATGTTTGATTCACCACCGTATTCTCAATGATTAATAAATATTTTCATTGAAGGAAAAACAGAAAAGGACAGGGGCAGTTAAATAAATGTCCACTGGATTTAGGAACTAAGAGGTCATAGTGCTCTTGGAGAAACTTGTCAGTTTCGGTGGAGGGGGGATGAGCAGATGGAAAACTGGTGTGAGGAGTGAAAAGGAGGTGAGAAAGTGGAGGCACTGGGTATAAACGAATTTCAAGAATCTTATTCATGGGAAAAATAAAAACAATCTGGCAATAAATAAGGGGAAGATGTGGGATCAAGGGATATTTTACTTTTAAACATGAAAGAAAACTGAGCTTAATTATATGACTGAAGAGAGAGCAATAAAAGAGAAGATATACAGAGTAATTGAGAGATTATGGATATAGGAACAAGAAGATATAATTTAATGGAGGGAGGTTGCAGTACAAGCTGGGATCCAGAGCATCTGTTTTATGAAAGTTAAAAGTCACTTCTTCATGGAGTCAAGAAGAAAGGAAGTAAAGGCGGGTATAAATATGGATTAAATAGAGCCGTGGGTCCCAGAAGATAATGTGGGTTCTGCTCAATAAACTAGATTATACCCCCCCAGTTGTAGGATGTGCTCAGAGAAAGGGGGGCGGTGGGGAAAAAACATAAAAAGAGAGCAAACGCTTAGGATCCCTGTTGAGGGGAATGAGAGAGGAAACTGATCAGGATCAGGTCAAAAGATTGCTGAACCTCGCCAAGGGAGATTTGTGGTGCCAGCCATCCATATCATTGTGTAATTTTCTCCAGAAGTGCTCAGCAATTTCAGTGAAGGGCTGAGATGAGTGGATTCTTCCAAGTCTTAGAGTTTGCAGGGGAAAAACAGTTAGGAATTTGAAAATAGAGGTTGGGCATTAGTATTTGAATTACTGAACCATTGGGTCTAAGTTAGATAAAAGAAAATGGCACAAGATGTTGACAGATTGGGAGTAAAATCAGTGATACAGGGGCTGGTTGGTTTCTTAAAGGAACAGAGAGGTTCTGAGAGCTGGGGGAACTTACAAGGTGGAGTGAGAGATTTTGTTGGAATTTAAGATGGAGAGGTGGAAGTTACCCGGGAACAAGTAGACCAGATTGGCCGTGGAGGCTGATATTATGAGAGGCATCTTCATGTCTGCCATAAATTTTATGATAGCACCCTCAAGCTCTTCTCATCTCACTTCATGCTAGTGGTTTCTTTTATACTTCTTGAGTCAAATCACCAAGTAAGTAAGTAAATAAAAATAAACAAACAAACAAAAAAGAATGAATAAAGCAAAGGAGAAAATGGGGATGGGGTTTATTCATTAATTCTTTGTCAGTTTAATTCCAGCCTTTTCAACAAATATTTAGTGTGTGAATACCAGATTCCAAGGGGTTGCTCTGGTAGAGGAGATTCAGTGTTCTCATTTCAGCTACATTATTCTGTTAATTTTGTGGAGAGTAGATTTGGTGGGGAGGGAGTGAGAGTGGGGTCAGGACTGAGACAAGGCTAGAAGCAGCAATATTAGTGGCTTCACCATTCAGTAGCTCTATGACTTCGGTGTACATTTTTTAACCTGTCTTTGTCTTAGTTCCTTCATTTGTATAATGGAAACAAGAAGAGTTCCTATCTTGTAGGTATGCTGGGAAATTATTTATTTATAATGATGCCTTACAGATTTCATGTCTGGAGGAAAAAGGTACAAAATGAGCCTGGAACACCTTGCAGTGCCTGACAGCAAGGAAGTGCTCAAAAAAAATGACGGGGGCTGTCAAAAGGGACATGAAGCCAGCCTGAAGGGGCTTCCACTGATCAGATCAGAGATAATTTGAGCATCCAAATAAATAAGCAGGTAATGGATTATAGCATACTGAATAAAATAAGAATCTGTAGGTCTAGAATGATAAATAGATCAATAAATAAAAAGAGAAAGCTCTCTTTTACAGTAGTATGTCAACTAATAAATATGGAAGGAATAATGACATTTTTAAAAACACCATTTTGCAACCATCATAAGAAAAAATGATTCAGGCAAGAATCATCAATGAATGCTAAATTTAGTGGAGGAAAATTAATGAATACCAGGATATTTATATTATATAGAAATATCTTCCTATAAATTACTTATTACAAAAGGGAAAATATTACTCTTTAGTGGAGAAAAAAGCGAGCAAAACTAACATCACCAAAAAAGGTGATTTGCCCCAAAGTGAGATCATGAAATGAACACAGCCACTCTTCTGGGTGCCCCAGCCCCACATGCACAACCTGAACATGGGCATGTGACATATCACACAAACCCATGTTGAGGGACATCCTATAAAATATTTTAAAATAACCAGTTATTTTAAGAGCAAGACCAAGTAACTATTCCACATTAAATGAGACTAAAGAGACATGACAACTGTGATTTGTTATCCTGGACTGAGTTCTGCACTGGAAAAAAATTGTTCTAAAGGACATTATTGGATCCTTTATAATAGGTGAAATTGTAATATGGATACTTTTGTAGAAAAACTGAAATATTATTTATCCATTGACACTCAGGCTCCCAGTAAAAGCCAAAGTGTTTATTTCAAACAAATATACAAGTTTGAAAGAAGAAGTATGAGCAAGGCCTAAGTGATCTTTCTGCTATAGCATCACCTCGATGCAGCCTTTTCTAATGACATATTTATGTAAAATATAACTGTCCCAAATCATAAACTATATACTGTGATGTACTATGTATTAAAACTAAAATTAAAAAAAATTTACTTGGGCTCATACAAATAAATTATGGCGATTTAATTATAATTCTCATAATCATTACTCTGATTTAATCATAATGCCATATAAGTATGTAATTATTCTAAAAATTTAATGGAGTGATTATCTACTCTTAATTTCAAATTTCTCAGAAAACCATCTAACGCCAAATACTTTTAAAAAAATGTGTATCTATAAAAGTCTGGAAATTTCAGAAAATATGTGCCAGAATTATGTGCCAGTTTGTTTTTTTCCTGTGTTTCCAACCCCTGTTTGTTTTTAAGTTTTCTTGGATTGAGGTAATACTGGTTGTAATATGGACTTTTGATTGGATAAAAGGATTGCATCAATGTTAAATCTTCTCAGTTTTATAACCGCACTTTAGTTATGTAAAAAAACACATACTAGACTGGCCAGTGTGGCTTATTTGGTTGGGTATTTGTTCCACAAATGGAAAGATCACTGGTTCCATTCCTGTTCGGGGCACCTACTTGAGTTGTGGGTTTGGTCCCCAGTTGGGGCGTATGTGGAAGGCAACTAATTGATGTTTCTCTCTCACATCGATGTTTCTCTTCCTCTCCTCCCTTCCTTCCTATCTCTCTAAAATCAAAAATAAAATAAAAAGGTACATACTGACATGTAAATGAATAAAGTAGCGTGCTACATGCAACCTCCTCTTAATTGTCAAGGAAGAAGAAGTAGAAAGAGAAAAAGCCTACAGCAAATGTTGCAAATTTATATAAAAATTGGTCAAAGGGGATACAGGAGATATGCAGACTTACTGCAACTTTTCTGTAAGTTTGAAAATTGTTTAAATATAAGATTAGAAATGAACGTGATAAAACCTGGCCTGCTGACAGCTCTCAGTGAAACAGTCGGTAGCAGCGGCAGCAGTGGTGTTATCATGACCAGCAGTTTGGGAAACTGCCTCAGCTTTTCAGGTGAGATGGGGAGCCTCATCTCAGGCATCAGGCATTGGAAACAGGGATGGAGTAGACCGGAAATAGTCAAGCTAGCTGCACCACAAACTCTGGCAATGTCACAGGGAGTGTTCCATGCTATATGATGCCACATGCCTCTAGAGACGTGACACATCACCCCAATTCACACAGCACATGGCCAGTTCTTACCACACAGAATAAACTTCCTGTGTGGTAAACTCATGGGTGCTAAACAACTCCATCCAACTAAGTGCAATTGACTGCTGTGCCCTAGGGAACCTCTGTAGGGACAGTAATGAAGGGAAAAGTCTGGTCCATTTTCAGATAGACAAAGATCTTCTTCTACCACCTTTCCCTTCTCTTAGGGAGAAAATGAGAGGAGCAAAGAGGCAGAGAAAGGACCGACGAGAATTTTATGAGAACAACTCAGAATGGGTGTTTCTGTGTTTCTGCATATCTTCCCCTGACAGCCTGCCACTTAGCCCCCAGTTCTCTGTGCCTAAGCCTGATGCCCTTTTCAGACTAGAAGAAGGCAAGGTAGCTCACCTCCTCTCACAGCTTTACTCTTCAAAGTCCAGCGGTTCAAGATCAACGTAGTGACTCATCTGTGGCTGTAAATCCGCAGCCAGCTCACATGTGTGAGAGTGGATGAAAAGCTGTCAAATGGATTGTCTCCACGAAACACTGATTAATTGGTTAAAGCCTGTTTCTGCAAATAAACTGAGTTTTTATCAGGTAGTATTATTCAAAGCCTCCAGTATTTCCTGTTTGCTGACAGTATAAAGCCCAAGATGACTTTCTACCACCTTGCTAAACCCTCCACATACCAATACTCAAATCTCACTGGACAACTTATGAGGCCACCAATATCCTATTTCTCTCCCTTGGTTTTATTCATTCTACTATGAGCCAAGTTCCAGAGTCAACTCAAATGCCCTCTACTTTAGGAAGCCCTCCTTGATACAGCCAAGAAGAATGGAAATCTCTTTGGTTTATATAAGGTGTTTTCACCATATATTTACAAATACGTTGTCATAAAATTTAACATGAAAATGAAAACTTTAGGAGTGAGTAATTATTGGATGTTTGTTAGGGAGAGTGGGATGAAGGAAAACATGAAATTAAAGTTACTACAATTACCTGTGAGGCTTGGTGTAAAATCATGTAAGCAGAATTGGGAATCTAATATTGATATATGAAAATCACTTGCTTTTAGAAACTTAGGCTTCTTACTAGAGGATTAATTTTTATATCATATTCAGTCCAGGTAATGCAGTTTTATACATGAAAACTTTATTGTTGTATTATTTACCTTTTCTCTCAGAAACGGTTGTCTTTCCAGCTCTGTCTTTGGGCACAAATGGTCGGCTGACTGACGTCATTAATAGAGGCGCCTATTTTAGGAGCTCTGCTTCTGGAAGTGGAATAAAAAGGGGGTATAGCCCAGAGTTTAAGAAACCCACTGATAATGAGGGTATTTGAGTGATGGTAATTGGCAAGAAGAAAGACTTAAAGAACTATCTAGAGACCAACCCTCGCACTCCAGGCATGCTGCCAAAGAAAGACTAAAAACAGCACATAAAATGGCAAGAAAAATATGCTCCTTGGTTTCTTCATTGCCATGAAAGCCCTTGGGAAGGGCTTAAAGAGAGATGCCATTCCTGCATGGTAACATTAGACTCCTTTCTCTATGACTTGAGTGTCAGCTTTTGCCATCATGGAATGGAGACAAGAAATACCATCTTCAGTGACACGTAGCCCTCTGGTAAAGTTTGTAAGGTTGTAGAATGGTCACCCATTTAACTTCAGTGCTGCTCTTGGAACCAGATCAGTAACTCAAAACTACCATTCCTTTCTTTCTGACTAAGATATGGAAGCTCTTTCATCACAAGAGTGACCATTTTATTGTGATACATATCTGATTTTTGCACACTCTCACAAGATTTGGTAGTACACAACCAACTTACAGAATGCAGCCACAGTTTCTTGCTCTAGGAAATGTCTGTCAGTTTAATGATTACAACCAGTTTAATGTTGGTGCCTTTCTGAGCTGAATCTTTAACGTGATATAAACCAACCCACAGTTCATTATTTCACTGACATTTAACGTTTTCCTTGCTGCTGTGAAGATATATCTCCCTAAATCTAAGACGATGAGTAAATTACACTGGTTCAATCAGTGAATAAATTAGCCAAAATGGCTGAATAACTTAAAAGTCATTTGATACATTATAAACTAAAACATTGAAGGTAATGAAAAAAATAAGATTGTGTTGTCTCCTTGAGTGTTTCCTTTTCTGTAAAATGGGTAGGTTAATACTCTGCCCAGGTGGGATGTGTTGTAAAGTTTAGAAATAATGCATGTAAAGTATCTGACATGTAGCAGACACTTGATAAATGACTGCTGGAATTTATTATTATTATTATTATATATGAAAAGTTCAAATTACTTTGAAGAAATTAAACAATTAATTACTGGTTCATATGAATTAAAAATATATATCTAGTGCTGTTTAATTTAATCAACCTAAGTGTAATGGCAAGAGGCAGTTAAGAGCTAGATTAATCCAACTTGTCAGGCAGCTTAGAGAGCGAGCCAGCCATTTATTTTCGTTTACTATTTACATGCCTGTACTTTTAGCAACAAATGCTTTTAGTTTTGGCTGTTTTATGTAATGTTTTTAAGTGAATAGCTGATCTAATCGTTATTTTGCTAATAGTAAAAACTGAGTAAGAGAATAATGGGGAGTGTTTGGGGAAAGGAGGAGGCTGTTTCTAGTTCAGCATTCTACGAAATGGACTGTGAATGAAATAAAGGCAGAATTCATGTATGGTGGAATCCCCTATACATTAAGAATACTGGCAGTGTAAAGATTGTAAGCAAAGAGGCAATAAATACATCAAAAGTAACTTTAAAAATGATTTTTAGCAAGCCAAGAAAATTGCCAAATAACCTGGAGACTATATATGTACTAATGCATTTGTCTTTCTGACCTTCTGATCTTGATTAGTTTTTCAATGCCATTGGCATCTCTAAGGTAACAATTTGGTGGAGATTCTGGATTGCAGTTGTGCTGTCAAAGGGTCATTCTTCTTGGTAATAAGGTAGCTAGTGGTCCCTGGGAGAGAGCAGAAAACAATCAGGTCTTGAAAGCTGAAACACACTGAAGTCGAGAGTAGGTTCTTGGCAGAAACCCAGATCCTCTTTCTCAGACCATTCATCATCATTGCAATGAAGAAGAAAATGGTGGGGTCCGCACCTACAGGCGTGAAGTGGAGGCCCAAATAAATAACAAAGGAACACAATGACCAAAACTGCAGAAGGGATTATATTTGGGGGCTACTTTTGAGGGCACTTTGCTTTTTCATTTACCACGCTGTTGGGTCACATGTCAAGGGATGTGGGTCCCCTTAAAAAGAAGCACATAACTGATTTTGAAGCAAATTATTATCAAATGACTATGCTTCAAAACATTTCTTAATTTCAAATTGAAGTGAAGTCATTTGAGATTGAAGCATATGCCTTTGCTAAATTGTTGCCAGAAAGTAAAAATAAAAAGGAAGACAACTTATTTTTTGCATTCACTGCTTGCAAATCTGTTGATTTAAGATGTGACACAAAGTTTAGATCCTGACAGAAAGGTTTATTTCATGTGGCTTGGAGTGACCTACCCTCATTATCACTAGTGAGTTTTTGTTTCAAAAAGCCAAAGGTAAGCTTGAATAATTGTTACATTTAGTCTAAATGAAGGTTGTGGTTTGTATCTATAATTTAAACTTATGAATTATACCTATAGTTTAAACATAAATAAAAACCTTGAATGTAATACCTGAAACCATAAAACTAGGAGAAAACATAGGTGGTAAGCTTCTTGACATACATCTCGGTCATGATTTTTTTTGAATCTGATACCAAAAGCAAAAGCAACAAAACAAAAAATAAATAAGTGGGACTACATTAAACTAAAAAGCTCTGCACAGAAAACTACCAATAAAATGAAAAGATAATTTATTGAATCAAAGAAAATATTTGCAAATCATATGTTTTATGAGGGGCTAAAATCCAAAATATATAAAGAACTTATACAATCAATAGCAAAAAACAAAAAAATCCAACAATATGATTTAAAAATGAGCAGGATATGTGAGTAGACATTTTTCTAAAGAAGACATACACATGGTCAACAAGTACATGAAAAGATGTTCTGCATCAGTACTCACCAAGAAAATGTAAATGAAAACCAAAACGAGATACTACTTCACACCTGCTAGAATGGCTAGCATCAAAAAGACTAGAAATAACAAGTGTTGGCAGGGATGTAGAGAAAAGGGAAGACTTGTACCCCATTGCTGAGAATGTAAATTGGTATGGACTCTATGGGTAACAATATAAACGTTTCTCAAAAAATTAAAAACAGAACTAGCATATTATCCATCAATTCCATTTCTTGGTATTCATCTTTTAAAAATGGCAACACTAATTCTAAAACACATATGCACTTCCATATTCATTGAAGCATCATTTACAACAGCCAAAATATGGAAGCAACCTGTGTCCTCCTACAGATTAACGAATAAAAAAGATATCTATAATGGGATATTATTCAGCCATAAAAAATGAAATTTTGTCATTTGTATGGATTGACTTCAAGCACATTAGGTTAAGTGAAATAAGTCAGACAAAGGCAAATACCGCATGTTCTCTCTTACATGTCGGATCTAATACATATGTGCATATAGATCATAGATTGAATATAGATAGATCTATATACAAATCTCTCTCTCTATAATATTATATATATAAAATAATATATCACAAATATAGAGAACAGATTGGTAGTTGTCAGAGTGGGGAGGGAGGAGGAGAAATGGATGGATAAATGTGTTATAGAATATAAATTATAAATTGAATTTTAAAAATTAGTACGATGAAGACAACTAATATTACATTCCAATAAAGTGTTTTGTGGCTTAGTTAATAAGAGTGATATCGAATAAAGTCTTAGACAGTACTAGCAAGTCTGTAAATCTTTTGAATACAATTGCTGTTAGTTTTGCAGAATTAATAAACACCAGGAGCAATATCATTGATGTTAAGAGCAGTTTTTCACACGAGTCATGTAATGTCTATCAATGTCATCAGGAGATTTAGAGCATTTCCTGTGTCAGATCATGGCTCAGACAGTGGCGTCATTTAGCTTGCAGTCACTGTGTCATACGGGGAGATCATGTAAACTTTTCCTACAAATAAAACAATGACTGGAAATTACTAAAATGATTTGACAAATAATTATGCTACAAATTATATCACTTTATTAACAGTTTAAAAATCTATAGCTTGTTTAGCTGGGAATAAAAATAAGTCATTTTATATTTTTTATTTTTTGATTAATGTATTACTATACTAGTTCTTGACATGTAAAAAGAATCATGTGTTTGCTAGACATAGGTTTTTTCTTGAAGACTCATACAATATGTAGGTTCTAGTTTTACTTTTGCTACTTTGCTGGCTGGGTGACCTTGGGGAATGATTCAGTGTCTCTGAGATTTAACTTCCCCATCTGTAAAATGGGTATAATGCAATTTTCCATCCCATCTACAATGTTATGTTCTTTGATCATAATAGATGTTAAAACAAGCTTAAAATAGTAATACAAAAGCACAAAACAAGGGTTTATTAAACAATGGCAGGAATATATGTAGCTCCTGATAGCTGTGAAAATGCTGTCGACAAAAATATCTAAAACAGGTCACAAACATAAGAGAAGTAGTTTATTTAAAAAACACTTAGATTAAGTCAATGAAAAAACAAACAAAAAAACCCTCAATAACTTAATGGCAAATAATTAAAAAATAAAGTACATGTTCATATGTATCACTGATAGATCCTGGGAAATAGCTACGAAATGTTGGGAGGAATCTCTCTCTATCCATGTGCAACTTGTCTTCGTGGCCTACGTACATGCCCTAAATTTTCATCTACGTACATTGTCTGAACTCGACTTTGGGCTTTATGAAGCAGTTTCCTCATTGATTTTTCCTATCTGGGGGAAAAAGTTTGCATTATTTTGTTAACATTTTATTTTATTATTTTCCTTAATGGTTTATACACTGGCAAAAATTCAAAACAGTATGAAAGAATATATATCATGAAGAGAAGACTTCCCTTTATTCCCAAACCCCGGTGATATTCTTTCTTCCTGACAATTATTGTTAGCATTTTCCATATATCGTTCTAAATGTATTCTCTGCATATATTTCCATATTCTTTTTCTTTTTGTCCCCACATTCTTTTTCTTATTAACATATTAGCATACTGAGGTGATAATAGGAAATGGAGGGCACTCAACTTTGGAAAATAGAGGACAGTTTTTGTACAAAGAAATCATCAAATATATCATTGTAATACAGGCGCACTGCAAGGAGGGAGCTCCGCAGCCCGGGATGGAAGGAGTGGGGCCGTTGCATCTCTTGGCCTCTGACAGTAGAGAGCAGATCAGAATGAGCAACCGGAAGAAATCTGCCGCTTACTCGTCTGACCCTTGCTCCTCACCCTTAACCATGTATGTTGGAGATAATTCCATGTATCAGTACGTATAGATCTCTCCTGCTCTTTTGAAGGAGGTAATTATTGCATGGATGAAATGTAATTTTTTAATTGGCCTTTATTGCTAAACATTTAGGTTTATTTCCTGTCTTTTGCGAACAGAAACACAGCAACAAATATGCTTGTGCATATGTCTTCGTGCACATGCGTGCTGTAACTGTCATATAAATTCCTAAAGTAAGATTGCTTCCTCATTAGTTTAGGAGGCCAAAATGAATTTTGGATATTTCTTCAAACGGAAGAAAATAGAATTGTTCTCCAATTTCAAAATACAGTTGGCAAAATAGTTTTGAGAACTTACTGCCCCCTAATCTAAATTCCTTTGTGCTGAAAATTGGTATTCTTTTTAATTTGTAGAGTAGCGTACAAGTTAAGAACACGCATTCAGAAGCCAGTGAGTCTGTTTTGGAATCCTGACTCTGATGAATGACCTTGGGTAAGTTTTGTAATGTCTCTACACTTCAGTTTTCTTATTTGTAAAATGGGGGTGCTAATAATACTAATAGCTACTGTAAAGGACTTTAGGGAGGCTTAGATGAATTGATATATAGTTTATATCAGTGTGTAGCATTATATCAAGGTAGTGCTCCTGCCCAGGAGGTAGAGGGCAGGTGAACTTGGCAGAAAGAGCAACTGATTCTCTTGGACATTCACAGTTGACCTCTTTAACTGCATTGCCTTGAGTACTGTAACTGTATAAGTCTTAAATTCCTTCAGCCTTATTCTTCTTTTTCAAAGTTGTTTCAGCTACGTCTTGCTTTTAAGATATGTTAGAAACAAAGCAGTGCTTAGTCTAGAGCTAATTATTTCCCACTAATGATGAAAGATACTTCCAAATAGTCTATGAAATGCACCATTGATTTTGCATTTTCTAATCTGCCTGTTGGATACAGAGCCTATTTCTAGCCCTGTAGGAGCGCCTGGTGCTGTCTCCTCTCGTCATTTGGTACGGCCTTTTTCCTGGCCCTAGCTAGTTTCCTCACACGAGTGTGTCGATTGGTATTTCGCTGAGCACTCTGGGGCACCCTCTGCTGATCTCCTGAGTTCCGTCGCAGCACAACTCGCACTTCTCTGGGACTTTGTCTTGTGAACTGTGGCTCTTTCAGTCTCCTCAGACTCTCATCTCCATCTCCTCATCTGTTGGACTCCGAGTTCCACCTCCTTGCACTGTGGCCTGGAAACTCTCTCAAGGCAATAAATAGGCTTGGCCAATAGTAGGATTCATATCATTTGTTCCCCAATTCTCAGAGGTCAGTGACCCTCACTGCCAGATATGGAGTGACTTAAAAACTGTTCTCTTTCTTTCTTCTTTCCTTCTCTTCCTTTCCTTCCTCCCTCCCTTCCTCGCTCCCTTCCTTCCTTTCCTTCCTCCCCTCCTCCCTCCCTCCCTCCCTTCCTCTCTCCCTTCCTTCCTTCCTCCCTCTCTCCCTCTCTCCCTCCCCCCCTTCTTTCCTTCCCTTTCCTTTTCTCTTCTTTTTTGCTTATTTGTTTTGTTGTTTCAGTCAGGAGGGGAAACCCAGGCCCTGTTCACCTTGGTTGGAAACAAATGCACCTACCCTACGTTTTTTATGATTCTTTTAATTTCTTTTCCAGCCCTTCTATTGGGTTGATTGAGTCTTTATTCAAATTTCTTCCCTATACTGATTTAAAAGTAGTGGGTTTATTTCTAGTTTTTTGGTGTTTGCCTTTAAACTTTTAAGATGCAGACATGAATGAACAAGTTCTAACATATATTCTCTATTTGTCCCATTAGGCAAGTTTAAGAAATGTTTATTTTTATCCTCCATGTCTCTTAATTTCTCTCTCATATATTCCATTTCCTTCTTTCTCTTCCCTTTATTTTTGAGTAATTCCTTCAGTTCTTTTTTTATAAATAATTACTTTATTTTTAAATTTTTTAAATATTTATTATATTTTTCCTATTAGCTTTTCGTCCCCTCACACCCCGCCCTCTACAGTCACCTCACTGTTGTCCATGTCCATGAGTTTCAGTTGTCATCCTGCTCTCCCTCTATGAGCCTGTCTCTGTTTTCCTTGTTAGTTCAGTTTGCTCATTAGATCCCACATATGAGTGAAATCATGTGGTATTTGTCCTGTGACTGGCTTATTTCACTTAGCATAATGTTCTCCAGGTCCAGCCAAACTGTGGCAAAGGGTAAAACAATTGTCCATCAGTAGACAAGTAGATAAAACTACTGTGGTACATTTACATAACAGAATATTACTCGACTGTAAAAAAACAAAGAAGAAAGTTTTATCCTTCAGTTCTATTTTCTATTTCTTCACATCTGCTTAGTACTTCTTGAAAATTCTTTTAACTTATTTTTTAGTCCTCCTTTGATATTTTAAAATAATTTTAAATGCTTATTTAAAAGTATCTATGTGATGATTTTCTTTTGTGAAGTTTTTGATGTCTAATTCTGTTGTCTGCTCAATCTTATCAGTCATGACAGCATGCTTCTTTTCGTATTTTGAAATTTTGGATTGTCATCTTATGTGAGTTTGGTTTTATCTGTGGAAACTCTGCATCTTCAGTTGACTGTGTTTTTTTTCCCAGAGACATTTTGCATTTGCTTTTCCCAGATGACCCAGTACTGTTACCCACACAGAACAACTTCTCATGCATTATAAACCTTACATGTGTGTGTAATATATATTGTGTATATATTACATGTATAAATATAAATAAATATAAACATAAATTAAACCTTTGTGAGGGTAGAGTTATAGATCCAAATTCTCAAGGAAGATCCTCCTTTTTTCCCATTGACTTCATTTTCCACACTGTATCTGTTTGTATATTCTTGGCTAGTACCACACTATTTTAAAAATCGCCACTTTATACAATATTTCATTATGGCCTAGAATTAAGAAATAGTCCTTATTTATTGTCCTTGATTAAATTTATCCCATATTCCATGCTTATTGTCTGAAAAAAATAAGATTCCTATCATTTTGCTGCTCATAGATATTTTCTATGTCCATATTTTCATAAACTACCTAGTCCTTCAGAACCAGGAGATCTTAGGAACTCAGCCATGTATTTGAAAAGATGTATGTAATTTTTTAAGTGGTAGGGTATATTAATTAGCTATTATTACTTTGAAACAAACAAAATTTTGACAGCAAGCTTTTTCTTCTGCCTCACACAAGCCCACTGGACCTACTCTGCTGTCGGTGGCCCTCAGAGCACGTGTTCGTGGCTGTGGCAGCTGTAAAGGTGGTCTTTAGAATATTGCATTTCTCCAGTTAACAATGAGGTGTGTATCCCATATGTTCAATTCCTGTTTAATATTTTTCCATGAAATTGTCTTTCTGGAGGTCACATATCTTTTTGATAATGCTATTTTTTCTTTTTTTTAAATCATCATGTCAATAGAATATATATTATTAAATTTCCCATGGAAAATATTTAAACTCAACATAAATAAGAGAGTAAATTTTACTATCTCATTAGCTTAGAAGTGTTGCTCTCAAAGTTTGATGTGTACTGGAATTACCAGAGAAGACTGTTAATTATAGAGATTTCTAGGCCTTATTGCAGACCTATTAAATCAGAACCTTCAGAGACAGGGCACAAGAACCTGTGTTTTTGTTTTTGTTTTTTGTTTAAGATTTTATTTTTAAAGGGAGGGGAAGAGAGAGAGAAAGGGAGGCTGAGATACATCGAGCTGTTGCCTCTCGTACACGCCCCCACCAGGACCAAACTGCAACCCAGGCACGTGCCCAGATTGAAAATCGAACCAGCTATATTTCACTCTGTGGGATGATGCCCAACCACCCAAGCCACACTGGTTGGGGTGACAACCTGTATTTTTAACATCTCCCCAGGTGATACTTCTAGAGATGAATGTTTAAGAACCACTGAAACAGAGTGATCTTGGCCAATATTTGCATTAGCACAAGTGTTTGCTATTTCTAGTATTACTACCCTATACTCATTTTACTTTGAGCATACATTTACATTTTACTTAATGTTTTCTCCAAAGATTTTTCAGGAAGATTACTGAGTAATAAGCCTTGTATAGAGTGCTTAGCATATTGGATTTAAAGCAAAAACAATGCAACTTTTTTTCCCGTTGATGACTTTAAAAATGCTTCAGAAAATGGAGTTCAGATACTATTTATTTCCTTAGGGCATCTGGATAGATTTGATCCAATCATTGTCCAGTATCTTGAGTCAGTCTTGTTAGTGACTAACCACTTTTTCTAATAGAATTCTTGAGTTTCACTCTGGCCAGTCTTACCTTATGTCCATCTATAAAAAGTCCAGTTAGTTTGCTAATAATACTAGAGAGCTCTTTCTGTCTTTTTCTGACAAATTGCTCAGCACAATAAGAGTAGTTTCCTTTAGACTGGCAGTGAGAAATAGTGTTCTCTGTTCCTCAGCCTGATGGTTCATTTGGCTTATTATTTTAAATTGGGCATAATAAGCTTCCCAGGGTGATTTTCCTTCAGCGTTGACTGGCTTCTGCATTGGCCGATTACACAAACTGACCACACTGCCACTTGTTTCTGTTTCTTGAGGCTAGAAACTTGACTCAGGATTCCATGATGGAAAGGAATATTGCAAAGTCTTGGTGTAAAAGAGGCGTTTTTCCCCCTTGATTGCTTGCTGTAGGGATCTGTAAATGAAGTTGCCAGAAATTTTCTTCTCTTATGTTTTCTTCAGTGTTTATTATTCCTTTTTATTAAAACAATACTTTGATAATCAGTGCTACTCTGACTCTTGAATCCTTGACTGTATTTCCTCTGCTTACTAAATTGTAAGTTTACTGATCTATTTTGTCGGTCTGTTTTATTTTTTAGGCAAAGGTGCTTTGAGCAGGACTTTCGTAAGTCCTGGCTGACATCTGCCATTTAGTCTGGGGTTTTTAGATTTATTCTGTATCATTTTCTATTTTGGTAGTTGATTTGAAATTACGTGAAATTTCTTTAGATCCTGAGATTAAACATCAAACTTTGATGCAACAAACTCAGAACATTGTGATCGTTTACCCTGTTCATTCCCGTGTGTACATTTAACTATGTGCGCTCCATAGTTTAAAAAAATGACGAGGGTTCAGCTGAGGCGAAGGTATTTGAGATGTGTTTTTCTTCTCTCGGTTTCTTCCCTAAGAAGGGAGTTCCAGTCGAGTATCATAGAAAACAATGTGCACGGCGCAGGCCCTCGCGGCAGCGCATCATGTTCTCCGTATAGAAATAGGAGGCTCCAACAACGTAAGCAGCAGGCTTCTCGTGGATGTTGCTGGTCCAGCATCCACGGTGTTTACGACCCTTTACTGAACTGTTCTTAACTCACCCAAGATAACTTCTACTGAGTAAGAGTCATCTAAGTGGTGGATTCTAAGTTATTTAATGATGTAGGCACTAGCAATTATTTTTATACACAGCTATTTATAACTCTGGTTACTAATGACTTTTATAATATACATTCAACCCTGAGTATACTTTCTCAGCTCTTACAATGGAGCCCCTTTAGAAATTAATTTTGGGGTGTATTTTAGATAACTTCCCATAAAATGACTTACTCCTATCATTTCAACATTCATCAGAGGGAGAATATAATAGGAGTCATTTCTGATCTTACTAGGGATTCTTGCCTCCCAAGATAGCTAGTAAACATCTGTGCGATGGGAGGAAAAGGAATAAGGAAGCAAAATATGCGGATTTACCTAGACGCCTGGCTTTTATGCATAAGGACTCATTATCTGATTATTTGTATCCAAGTTCTGAAGTTATCAGGCAGTTTAGGGAAAAGTGGCTGTTATCTAGAAATATTCCATTACCGAACTAACCATTTGCACAATTAGTGCTTATCCAACTATCTTTCCTGGATTAGCAGAACATTTATATGACCCATCATGTGAGCACCCTAGTTAGTCTCTCACCGCCAAATATTATAAAAAGATAACAATGTGATACAATACAATGCAAATCAATTGCAAATAAAAATTACTTACCTTTTAAAAGACACAGAATTTTATGAAATCAATGAAAATAACATTGGCGAACTGTATAAATCACATTTTAAACCAATATTTGGCATGTCAAGATGTGGTAGAATTCAGTTAACAACTGGAGAAGAGAAACCAATAAGGAGGAAAATACTAAGCAGAGAGTGTGAATATAAAGGATTCAGTGAGAACTCTGGAAGAGCCAATTTAAAAAACCTCAAATATTTTCCAAAGTGAAAGGTGAAATGATGGGTACATTTTGTTGCCTTCCAGTATTGGGAAATTTACAACCACCACCAACAAATCGGTACTTGATTCACCCCTCTTGATTCGAAGAAGTACTGCATTGAATGACAAAATATATTTTGTTACTCACAAAACAAAATACCTTTGCTTTATAATTTTAACTTTCATTTAAAATATTTCTAAGCAAATCTTTTTGAACTATTTACTATCCAATCATGGTTTCATTTTGAATGGATTTGTCGGGAGACGCCTTTTGCTGTCACCCATTAACTCTGTGGGGTTCAGGCTTCCTTTACAATGAAAGGATCCGCTTTTACCCTCTTTTTCATCCTTCTCCACTCTCTGCTTCACCTTTCTTTCAGTTCCTTGTTCTCTCTCCCTCTGTCCTTGTAATACTTTAGTTTCCTTCCCTTCTACTCATTGTCCCTTCTCTTTTAGTAAGACTCCGGCTGCCAGAAAACCAGGTGGGTGAGTCTGTAGTGAGTCCCCTGAGATGCTGGAGACCTGTTGATTTCTGTGCAGTTTCATCTTATTATGAAACATAAAAGAATGCATTCATATATATTTATTCTCTCTCTTGTTTCTAACAGTTTCAAACAAGGAATTGTAGCCTATAAAGGCTACTTATTTTAAATCCACCTTCTTAGGAAAGAGAAAAATGGCTGTAGTATTAATTGGCTCGCTTCCTCCTTGAGGAGAAGGATTAAGGCAACAAGTTACAGGAGGGAGAAAGGAAAGTGCTCTTCTGAGAAGGAGTTTGATACTTTGAGAATATCACCTGATCTTTTCTTGAGAATTGACCCAGAATTTTACACGTGGTAAATATATGCTCAATAAATATTTATAAATCGGCCCGAGAACCCAGTGCCAGGACCCAGTGTTTCACTGTGCTGTCAATTCACCTCCAGAACCAAGTCAAGGAAAAGCCTGGTACCTGGGCACACCTCTCATTGACGGGTGCTCAGCATATTTACTATAGAGTTTAGTGTTTCCCAACCACACTTTAGAACCATGAGGGGAGCTTTAAATTCTGAGCCCAGGCCACACCCCTTACCAAACCCTTAGGGTGAGAACCAGTATTAGTATTTATAAAGCTCCCGTGGTGATTCCGGAGTGTAGCCAAATGTGAAAACCGTCATCTTAGAAGATGTTACCACTGCGTCCTTTTCTTAACGTGGATTCTTCATGGTTCTGAGGCCTCAAATCGTCCTTTTAACTTTCTACAGTAGACACCCTACAGGTAAGTCAGTTCTGGTGGGGAGACTCAAAATGGTCCTGAGGGAGCGCAAGGGAGAGCGCTCCGTCTGGAAGCTATAATTCACAGAACTTAGGGCTGGGGTCGAGTGAAGACTCTTTCGCCAAGGGAAAGCTTTTTTCACATACAGAATTTGTACGTGGACCTGCCACAACTTCTGCTTTACTGTGTAACACCTGATGTTCTTTTAACTCAGATGACAGCTCTTTTAAAGGGTGCTGTGGCATGGAGGTTGACTGAAGAAGCCATGCCTCTCATGACTGTCATCTTTCTCCTGGCTTCAGCTTCACAGCTATTGTCAGGCCCACTTCTTGAGATGTGAAAGATGAAAGGCATCTCCAGCCTTCCCTTCAATCCTCACTTTTTGGGTGATAAGCAGCACAAAATACACCAGAAGGACAATTTTGAGTTTCCCCATCAGAATCAAATTACCTGTATTGGTGTTTACTGTAAAAAGTTAAAATAGCTATTTGAGACCTCAGAACCATGCGGATTCCACTTTAAGGAAATACATAGTACCCCTACCCCCAACTATGGTCAAGTATGAGCTTGGGGAACAAATTAAGCAGACAAAACTGCTCTGGCAATAAGCCTACATTTTAAACTGTGCACAGTGCAAAAAACATTCGCTAGGATGTAATGTAAACATTGACTCACAAGCTTTGGTGTGCTCCATGTTTGTGTTGTTTAAGTAGCTTGTTGAAACTGAAGGGGAGAGAGATTTATCATCTTATACAAGTCAGGCAATGTTCTGTGGGGGAGGAGGGATTTCAGGAGCTCTTTAAGTCAGGGAGAAGCCTGTATTTGGTCTTAGTAAGCAATGAAATGAAACACGAGGGTAACATTTGGAGAAAAGAGATTAATCTACCCAGGAAATCTAAGTTACTGTATTAAGTAATGGTATAAAGGTGCAAACTATGTTTTATGCCACTACTAAGCAAAAGATAGCTGCAAACCCTTCTATGTATATTTATTTAAAATAATATTTTTGACATTATAATAAACATAGCTAACACACTTCTGGGAGGAAATCTCATATAAAACAATTTATTCCTCAGGACGATTCTAAGTGGTAGGTAGGCTATTACACCCACCTCGCAGATGCGGCGCTGAGAGGTTGTGCGACTTGTCCAAGGTAACGAGGTTAGTAAATTGCAAAGCCAGGGTTTCAGCTGAGATGGTCTGGTTCTGAACTCCTCTTGCATTAAGCTGGCTTTGTTCCTTTTGGTATGATGACTGAAATTGCTTATTTTACTTTCTTGCAAGCAGATAAAATCTTGTGGATTGAGTCACTTAATTCTACTGATTCATTTGAGATAAACAATAACTATTAGTACTATCTAGTGATTATTCTGCTGATATGATATAATAAATGGAGAATTTCTGAAAGACTTTGGAGTATCAACTGATTTATTTTCCTGAAGCGAAAATTAGGTTTAGTTATTTAATAAATGGTCTTACTTTCATAAAGTAGGGCAAACTAACAACTATTAGGTAATTCCAATTTATTTAATTTCTATGACTGCTAAATCAAACTTATTCAGAAATTTTAAAGTGAAGAAATTTTATACAGACAATAGGGGCAACAATAATAGCTTGAAGAAGTTTAGGAGAAGTTATGTAAATTGTAGACCCTTCTGGAAGTCATCTTACAACATGAAGCACGTGAGATTAGACTTTACTATAATTAGTTTAATTGGCTTCTCAAAGATTTGTTGTATATCACAGTCACAGTTGAGAGTAGTATCCTAGAAATTCAGAATTTAAAGATCCACAGCACTTAATACAGTACCTGGTCGAGAGTAGTCATGCAGTAAATGTTTGTTGAGTAAATATTACAGAGTGAACACAAATCAAGGCAGAAGAAAACTCTCTCTTTTTTAACATTTTCAAAATTTTCTCATTTTTCTACCTAAAACATATGTTGCTAACATCACCAATGGACATTCAATGAATTGGTCAGATTCAGCTACATGAGACTTCCTCAAGCCAGGCACTCCGCTGGTAGTTCGAGATTCCATTTTTAGTGTCAGTATGGTTTGTCTTTTCCCAGTAACCCTTTTTTAAAAACATGATCCTCACGCTTTAGTTGTTTAAAATATACTGTCTTCTTTCCACCTCATTTAAGAGCTCATATAACTTGTGACATTTTATCAAGTCACCTGAGTTTCTTTACTTTTTAATTATGTACTTTTTACCATTTTTTAAAAATTGACTTTAGAGAAAGAGGAAGGGGTGGGGTGTGTGTGTGTGTGTGTGTGTGTGAGAGAGAGAGAGAGAGAGAGAGAGAGAGAGAGAGAGAGAGAAACATCAATGTGAGAGAAACATCAATCAGTTGCCTCTGATACGTTCCCCAGCCAAGGATCGAATCTGCAGCCTATGTACGTGCCCTGACTGGGTATCAAATCAGCAAGCTTTCAGCGTACAAGATGATGCCCCAACAAACTACACCACCCGGCCAGGTCTAATTATGTACTTTTTAGGAGACACAAGTAATTCTACCAAAAATTCTATCTCTCCTTTCTTTGCTAGATGGTCAACACACAGAAGTGTCAGAGTCCCTGGAGTCCGGAACGGGACTCCCCCCAGGCTTCCATTGCCTTTATAAAAAGACACACAGACATTCACCAATACCCAGCCTCTTTTTAGTTCAGCATTTTCACTCTCCTGCATGTTTTGAATCCATGTAATTCTTCCTGCTCTTTCTACTCAATCTTATACCAGAGGTTGGCCCAAGAGGAAACAAAACAAAACAAAACAAACAAAAGAAGTTGGGAGTCAGGCATCCCTGTCAGCATGTCTGAGCCGTGAATGGCACTAGGGAAACAAGAGGTGACAATTTGTGCTCCTGTTTCTGTCCTGTCATGATGCAGATAATGTTTGCCTGGTGAGCTGCTGGCGAACATCAGGTGAAATTTATTTAACTGTATGGTTTTAACCCAGTTCCCTGATGAATTAGGAGCAAAATCCAGGGAGGGGAGCAATGACTTTATCTCAAAAGGAGACCTGGGGTTGAACAAGCTGCATTTTCAAGCCTGAAACGAAGAACCTTCTTAGAGTCTGCCTTGCCTGAGCTTTCATTTGTGGCAAAGAGTGCTCTGAAGTTCTAATTTTCAGTCTGTATCTCAAAGGTAATATCTAGAAATCAATTTTCTGCTTGTCCTCTTGTTTAGTCAAGGGGAGAAATTTGCTGCTTATAAAGGCTTGAGGGCCTGACACCACTTCGAGAGAGCTCTCCGGGATCACAGGTTAAGGTATCTTCTGCGTAAGCCTGCCCTCCCCACACTGCAGAAAGCCTCAACCTTGACCTGCAGGGAATTTCCTTTCTAGAGGAGAGCAAGGAAATTCCGTTTCCATGTTAACAGAGGGAGGTCTCTCCCTGTCACTGTCTGCCACCGTTAGCTCCGTGGGCTCTGGGAGCCCAATTATGTGTAGAGACACGAGAAAAGGAGCCAGTGTCCAAACTGGCATGCAGAAGACACGGACAGAGATCCTGTCTACAAATCATGGAACGTGCCGGTGTGTCGGTTCACACATTTGTGGTTTGGAAGATTCCCTTTCCAAGTGGACTTACTGTGCGGTTGGAAACGAACTGAGACCCCTGTTTCTATGCCTTTCCTGCTTGGATGGTCTAGATGCGATTGGCACGGGCAGCAGAGAAAATAACAGCAGGGCTAACTGTCCATGCAAGTGTGATAATAGTCTTTAACAGAAGAAGAGTAATTACCTTTGTCTAGTTCTCCCTGCGGTAAAATGCAATAAAATAGAGACCAAGGTCTACTGAGATCTGCACCCTGCTTCCCTTCTGAAATGACTCTGAAGCCCCCTTTGATCGCAAGCTAAATTCACATCTTAATTTTGAAAAAATCCATTACTGTGGGTTTGAGTCCTCAAATGCCTTTGACAGCTCTCAGGCCAGCGTTATTAGGAGAGAAATCTCAAAGCCATGGGAGATTTACAGCCTGGGAGATCATAGAGCATGAGTGGGTGTAGTCCTATCCCCCATCGATTCTCCCGCATCACGATGACAGGAGCTATCTATGTAGCAGAAGGAAGAGCTTGAGAGGGGTGGCTCCATTTGGAAATAGAAGCCCCTGTTAGCAGCCGGAAGCAGTGGTGCTGAAAAGCAATCACTGGTGTCAAGAACTTTCTTAGCTAAGCAGTGCAGCTGGTGGCAATAAATAGCGTTCTAATAAAGGAGGATGTTCAATCCCTGACATCAGTGCACGCTGTTTCAACTACCAAACATCATTTATGAGACTACACATGTCTGAGATGGATTCCCCCCTTTACATTTATACATAAAAATGCAAAGATTCCAATAGGAAGAAAAGATCTGCATTTTAAATCATAGTAAAATGGGAAGATCAATGAGAAGTGCAGTGTTTTTTAAGTATACCATGATACATAACATTTCAAAGATGCTCTGGGTGTCACACTGTACAATTACTTATATTCCTGAAAGAAATGGATGCTGTTTTCTATGATAGTGAACACCGTATTTATGACAGGAGGTAGGATAACGCTCCGCCTCTTCCCAGAAGCGGCAAAAAAGGCAAACGCTTACATTGACTATCTTAGACCTTACTTTCAAGATATGAGCACATGTTCTTACATAAGCCATTAATGAAATCCAGTCAATTTTACATAATCCTTAAAACGGTTCTGAAGGCACTGTTGAAAATGATGAACCAGGAAAGCCACGTGCACTATTAGTGAGGCTTAAACGACGGAGCTCATCTGACCTCTTAGCTCATTGACTCTGCATGAGTAAATAAGTTATTAGTTTTGACATAACCAGTGGTTTATTTTATCATCTACTGCTGTTCTTTGTTACATGTTCTATTCATACCACATGTTATTACTCTTTATAATTATTGTGAAACACAGCAATTGCTCAGGCTGTATCATATCCCGCTGGGATAAACATTGCGGATGAGGGACCAGAAGAACTTGCCTTTGACTTAAAGTTTCTCCCTACTGCTTTCTTTACGTGAGAAAGATGTTTTTTACTGACTCCATTCACAAAACTAACTCTATGTTTTAATGACTACGGAGCCACTTTGAATAGCACTTTATCCAGGAACTCCAAATGCCAATTTGTTTTCTACTGTGAGGTGTGTGTTCGAGCTTATGAAATGAATAGCTGGTTAATCTTCTAAGCTATTACTCAAGATAAAAATCTACTGAACCAGAAAGCGAAATACAGCATTCACACAGCTGTTGTTCGAAACCCATTTTGCCTTACTGTGTTTGCATAACTGTTTATTACTGTCATATTTGTGCTTTATAAAGAAAAGGTATGGTGAGCTCAGGTTTCAATCAGTACCAACATTTTCCTTTCAGTTTTATCGACTTTGAAACTTAGTACTTAGTGAGAGAGAGGCTGAATTTCTATTCTCTTCAGGATGGAACGTTAAAAATTAGTAATGTTATAGCATAAAAACATGCTCTTAAATGGATATTATTTTTATACTTTAATTGTAAGTACAAACTCAGTGTAAATAAGGGCAGACATTTTTCAAAGCATTATTATCATAGTCAGGAATGATTATAGTATAATGTGAAAGTTTTGACATGGTCTAATTGGTAAAGAGAAAAACACTTTAGATAACACTTCAGAGCTACTAGAAAGGTTTTGCTTGACTGTGTCCTCTGAACTGCTAAGAACCAGATGGTTTCTGAGATATTATATGTGAAACTGATAATGATTTGAATCCAGTGGTTTCTGGAGAATTTTAGCCAGCTGCCATCAGGATGTGCTTAAAAAAGTTAAACAGCAGTAATGAATTCCCCTAAATGTCTCTTAAAACACATATGGATTCTCCAAGTCTATACTTTGATTTTGTGTGTGAGGCTGATCGCTGTAAGTCAAAACAGGGGAACGGAGTTAGTGGAGATTTTAAATCACTTGCATACATGTCCTTTCTCTAAGTCAGCGACAGAGGAAACCTGACCGTTTACCTTACCTTCAAGGAAACATAGATGAGCATATGGTGAACATTGCCCCTCTTAAAGAATAAGTTTTGGCCATGGCTGAACATTGCCCCTTTTATTCTGAAATCATTTGCTTGGGGCTGACCTAATTTGACACACACACATAAAGGAAGTGATGATAAAAAGAAATCTTCAGTTATGGTTTCACACAATAGGGACCAGAATACACCTCTGCTATTGCTTGTGGGTGGGATTCGGACAATTTGAAGCGCAGAAGTGGAGTTACCGGTGGGACCTCTCTGATCCTCACATAGAATTCCCCTATGCAAATAGGTTTTAGAATCCTCCAAAGTGCCTTTTGGAAAGTAGAACTTAATGACATAGTCTTTTATCAATAACCTTCAATATTCTCACTTTCAACAGAACATGCTAATAAAATTCTTTTTTAAATAAAATTCCCACTTTTCACTGCTAATAAAATTCTTCTGGTGGCATATGAGGTAATAACGAAAAAAGTTGGAGAACATATGCTACACTTAATGGCAATGGTTTTTAAGGGATTGCCAAGCCTAACCTCTCTCTCTTGAATTCTGGGTGCATATTTTCATGTGCTCACTTGTTCCAGTGGCTCTGCCAACGTGATGTGTGTCACACAGGAGCCCTTTTCTACAGGAGAATTTCCTTTCTATTCTTAATGCCAGGGAAGACTGGGTTCTTCTCACGGTTTTCTTTTTACCCTTTGGGAAGTACGGATCTTGCACTGAGATTGCTACTTTCTTTGCTCTGGCCATCAGGAAACTCCAAGTCAAATCTGTCTCATACCAAGTGTATGAATCACCCAGCATGCGTTTTGAGTGCTACTTTTAATCATGGCTTTGACTTATTTCTCTTCACTTCCATTCCCCGATTTATTTTATTTATTTAGCCTATTACAATGTTTCTACCCCTGCCAGGCACCCTCAAATACATTTGTATAAAAAGGGAGAGCTTAGAAAAAATAAGCTAAATTTTTAAATGTCATGTTCTCCCTAATATCCTCTTCCACACTTGGTGCTGTAAAGTAATGACTGAGTTCTCTGATTTCCTCAGCCATTATTTCTATTTATTCTCCTTTGAAAATATCTCTGGAAGCCACTCCTTGTTTTCTGGTTCTCTTGCCTTGCCTTAATGCAGGTAAGCCGCCCGATGGGTCTCCGTTTTTAGACTCTCATTTTAGTAAACGCCGCCCCCAGGAATATGGCTATTAATTCACTGCTTACAAGTACAAATGTTATTACTACTCCTTCACTTAAACACTTTTCATTGGCGTTGCGTGTCCCATAAGCTGACGGCTAAACTTCTGCCTTGCTGCACAAGGCTCTTCGCTATCTGGCCGCGGATTTTCTTCGAGGCTTTCATCCGCCCTCTCTAATAGCCCTGTGAGCCAACCGCACACTCGCCCTGGACTGCTAATACTGTCCTCAACTGGCCTTTTTTTTGTTCACACCTCCACGTCTTTGGGTGTGTTATTCTCTTTGCCTGGAAACTATCGATCTCTGTCCCCTAACCCCTGCCCCCGTCCTTCTGAAAAAAAGGCTGCTGCTTCCAGAGGCCCAAGCTCAAGGGCAACTGTCGTCCAGAAATACCAAGTCATGAGCAGTCATTCTCTTCTCCCTGCCACCTTTGAATAAATCTTTATCAAGGCACAGATCACAGGATTTTTTTTTAAAATCCTCATCTGAGGACATGTTCCCATTGTTTTTTAGAGAGAGAAGAAGGGAGATAAAAAGAGAGAGAAACACTGATGTGGAAAGAAACACAGATTGGTTGCCTTTTGTCTGTGCCTGGGCTGGGGATTGTATGCCCCCGGATCAGGGATTGAACCTGCGACCTCGGTCTGTGCCCTGACGGGGGTCCAACCCACAGCCTTTCAGTTATGGAGGGACGCTCCAACCAGCTGAGCCACACCGGCCACGGCAGACTGAAGGATATCTTACGTATTTGTTTTCTTGCTTCTTTTCTTTATGAGGTCTGAGTTCTTAAACAGTAGGGTGCAAAGGCTGTTGTATTATAGCTGTTCTATAAATATTTGTTAAATCAATGAATGAACAGATAGATGACAGAAAAATGAAGGAATAAGTTAATAAATCTCTGATTTCTGGTCCGTAAGGGATAGAACTGGATTTTCTTGTCCTGTTGAAAGTACAGGGTGAATTCAACAATTACGCCTTCGCCTATGGGCTTAACTGTGTCTCTCCAAAACACATTATGTTCAAGTCTTAACCGTCAGTATCTCAGCTTGGGACTTTATTTGGTAATATGATCATAATGGAGGAGGGTGGGCCCCTAGACCAGTATGACTAGTGTCCTTTTAAGATTACAGCATGTGAAGACAGGGCGACAGGCAGGGAGGGGGTTCCATGTGACAGCAAAAGCCGAGGTTGGAGTGGGGCAGCTGCAGATTGCCAGGGAACCGCAAGAGGCTAACAAGAGACAAGGGAGGCTTTCCCTGCAGATTTCAGAGGGCTCGTGACCCTGCCGACACATAATGTCCCACTTCTAGTCTCTAGTACTGTGAGATAAAAACTTTCAGTTGTTTTAAGCTACCCAGTTTGTGATACTTTGTTACAGCAGCCTTAGGAATCCGATATACCATCTAAGCCTGTAATTTTCCACATTTTCCTTCTCATGGCACACATAAACTGATAACTGAAATTCTGTGGCATGCCAAAAAAATTTTTTTTTCACCAATCTGACAAAAAATGGATATGATTTTGATTCACTCACACCAGACAGCTATCATTGTGTTGGCTGTTGTCATTTTTTTATTTCACAGTCTAAGGGAAAAGAGGTCACTAAACAGTCAGGTGCTGCACGTTTTAACAACTCTGAGGCGCCCCGGCGTGCCCTCCGTGGCACACTGGTTGAAAAGCTCGGCTCTAGGCTCATTTTTAAAATGAGCAATATTTTTACATGCTTTCTTTTCATTTATTTATAGTAAGGTATGGAACTCACTTCCACTTCTGTTAACTTCCATAAAGTTGCTAAACACTGTTTTTATCATATGTTTCAAATAAATACTGTAAATGCAACTGACGCTATTGATCCAAAGCAGACTGATCTAAGAGAGGGACTTATCAGAGCATCATCAAGGAGAGTCCCCTTCTTGCCTTGCACGGGAGCATTAAAGTGTCAGCGACCAGGGTTAATACAGTTGTTTTAAAAATCAACTCCAGAGAGGTGTCATTTACATACAGTTAAAATGAATCCATTTGAAGTATAAAGTTCAATAAATTCTGACCAGTGGGCATTTTGAGTAATCACCAGCGCAAAACACAGAACGTTTTAATTACCCCCAAAGTTCCTTTTTGTCCCTTCCCAATCAACCTTCCTACCCCCATCAGCCCAAGGAAACCATTACTCTGCTCCTGTTCCCAAAGGCTAATCTCATCTAGCATTTTCATATGAACAGATTCCTTGTCTTTTGAGTCTGGCTTCTTTCGCTGAGCATTACCTTTTTAAAATTCACCCTTAATGTTGCATGCATCAGCACTGCATCCTTTTTGATTGCTGGATAGTATTCCATTGTGTGAATACACAACAATTTGTCTACCCATTCATCTGCTGATGGACATTGCGTTGTTTCTAGCTTTTGGTTATTATGAATAAAGTTTCTGTAAGTATTCATGTACAGTCTTGGGTCACATAAGGACATTTCTGTACATTAGGAACCACATATATTATAATGGTCCCATAAGATTATAATGGAGCTAAATTTCTTGTCAGAAATGGGAGGATATGTCGTTCAGGAGAAATTTTTATTCTCTCAGATGGGAAGAATATCTGTGGGGCCTCAGCAATAGATTCCCCACACTCACAGCACCTCAAGTTTGAGTGCACAGGCTACACGTCCCAATCAGTCAGCCCCTGACCTGTTTCAGCAGAGAGGAGCCCGCGCCCCCAGTGCTGCATGTTCAGAGGGCTCTGCAGCCTCCCGGAGCCAGCCTGACACCCTTCAGAGTACATTGCTATAGATTGTTGAGAATCTAAGGTCCTATACAAAGACAGGGGTCCATGGGAGCTGCCTTAACAAGTATTAAATCCCACTGCCACTTCAGCAAAAGCTTTCTGTGCTAGTGTACTAGCCTGTCCCTGTACCTTGGAAATATTTTCAGGGTGTTATGATATAAAGCGTAGATAAGTTTTATTTCTTCCATAAATTCAATACCAGAGAGGGCTCTTTGGGCCAGAGAGGGTCAATGAAACGAAGAACACATTCCCAAAGTCCAAATATTGAGTGCTCCATTCTAGGCCCTCTTCATGTTAAGTCCCCCCCTTGTTTTTATGGACACCACAAAGTTCCTTAATCTGACCACTGCTCCAACATGCAATAACTGAAACCACACTTATATGACAATTTTCTATGTTCCTTTATGCCTCCATCTTGATTTCTTTTTTCTACTGATTCTCAGGCCGCTTTTTATTTCCTCGTGATAGTCACCGTTATGGGGATCCATGCCTTAGCCAGCCAGCTTCTAATCGATATTTCCAATCGATCCAGCGCACCCCCCTGTTCATGGAGCCGCACTGACAGCTTCAATAGTCTATTTCTGACCTTGTCTGAGGGAACCAGGCGGAGGTTCGTGAGGCAGTGCTGATTTTTAAATTTTATTTTTTAAAAAAGATTTTATTTATTTATTTTTAGAGAGAGGGAAAAGGAAGGAGAAAGAGAGGGGGAGAAATATTGAGATGTGGTTGCCTCTTGCATGCCCCCAACTGGGGACCAGGCACACAATCCAGGCATGTGCACTGACTGGGAATCGAACTGGTGACCCTTTGGTTCTCAGGCCAGCACTCAATCCACTGAGCCACACCAGTGAGGGCATGGGGTAGTGTTTATAAAGTCTACCATAGTGTGTAGTAATGCCCTAGGCCTTCATATTCACTCACCACTCACTCACTGACTCACCCAGAACAACTTTGACTCCTGCAAGCTCCATTCATGGTAAGTGCCCCATCCAGGAGTATGACTTTTTAAATCTTTTATACCACATTTCTACTGTACCTCTTTTATGTTTAGTTATGTTTTGGTGTACAAATACATTGTATTACAATTGTCTGCAGCATTCAGGACAGTTAGATGCGGTACAGGTTTGCAGTCTTGGAGCTGTGGACTAGACCATGTAACCTAGGTATGTAGTAAGCTACCACCTAAGTTTGTGTAAGTGCACACAGTGATGTTTGCATGATAATGAAATCATCTAATAACACATTTCTCAGAATGTATACCCATTGTTAAGTGTTTTCATTTCTCTTGGATAAATACCCAAGGGTGAATTTTTGGGACAGGGGGTAGGTTATGTGAACATTTTAAGACATTGCTAAACTATGCCAAAGTGGTTCCCACCAAGGATTGATATTGCCAGTCTTTAAAATTTTGGCTGTTGCAATGACAGTGCACATTTTTTGGTTTTAATTTGCATTTTTCTGATGACTAATTATGTTAAATATCTTCTCTTGTGCTTATTGACCATTTGTATATTTTCTTTTGTAAAGTGTCTTTTGAAATCTTTTGCTCAGTTTTTTGAATTAGATAGCTTTTCTTATTATTGGGTTATAAGGATTTTTATATATATTTTGGATACAGTCTCTGTGCCTTGTAAATATTTTCTTCCAGTGTGTGGCTTTTCTTTTCATTGTCCTAATGGTGTCTTTCAAGGAACAGAGGTTTTAAATTTTGATTCAGTCCAGTTTATCATTTCTCTCTTTCATGATTCATACTTTTTGTGTCTCATCTAAGAAAGCTTTGTCAAGGTCACACAATTTTTTTATGCCACTTTAAAAAGTAATTTTATGATGTTATCTTTTAAGTTTAGGTACCTGATCCATTTTGAGCTAATTTTTGCATGTGGTGTGAGGCAGGGGTTGGGATTCATTTTCTTCTTCTTATAAATATATCATTGTTCCAGCATCATTTTTTGAACTGTTTTCTTCATTGAAATACCTTATCATCTTAGTCAAAAATCAATTGACATATATGTGTTTGTTTATTTCTGCACTTTCTAGTCTGTTCTATTGATCTATATGCCCATTTAGCACACTATCTTGATTACTGGAGCTCTATACAAAGTGTTGTGATCAGGTAGAATAGTCCTTCAGTGTCGTTTTTCCTTTCAAAAATATTTTGACTATTCTAGGTACTTTGTATTTCCATAAAAAGTTTAGAATCAACACACCAGTTTCTAGTAAACAAACAAACAAACAAAACACCACTGGGATTTTGCTTAAGATTACAATGAATCTATAATAGATCAATTTAGTGGAAACTGACATCTTAACAATAGTAGGCCTTGCGATCCAAAAACCCGATAGATCACTTAATAGTCTTAATTTCTCTCAGTAGCAATTCACACATTTTAAAATAATTTTTGTTAAAATTTGTTTCTGAAAGAGGAACCACAATCCTCCCCTCTGTGATGTGGGTCTCATTATACTCTGAGCAGGACAATATATGGACCATTGTAAACCAAAGCAAAACCAAGAAAAATCAAATCATTTTGATACTGGGTATAAGTAATTTATCCCCCTTCTTCCATGTAATCATCATGTTCATAGAGTAAAACTGGATTTCTTACACAATACAGATGAAGAACACTTAAAAGATTACTTTTCCCTTTACAATTTGAAAAAATGACCATTATTCACAGACCAAAAGAATAAATAACTATCGGCTTCTAAACATTATATTTAACATTATAGACACGGATTTCTTGATGCGAAGGTATGTAACTTTCCCTTGGCCTATGTAACAAGGGCACGTCCTGAGGCGGCCTAAATGGAAGAGAACTGCCCCTTTTCGACCTTTCGCTTTCCTTCTTAGGCTGTCCCTGGGAAACGCTTATTCCACAGCCCTTTAACTATAGTTTTGAAATCCATAAAGCTCTGAAAACCTCCAATGTTAAAAAGTAACGGTTGATAGTAAAACCTGATAAGACCTAAACTCAAGTGTTTAAGGCTGACCTAGGCTGCCGTGAGGCTGTTTTTGGAATTTTCTATCATTTGGTGTGACTGTTCAAACAATTCGCTGCAGAAATGTTTATGCATCTACCTATGGGATGCTAGTGTGTACCCTGTTGGGATATTATATAATACATGGTGTGCACAGCGTATTATCTTTCTAAAATCTGAAAAGTTCTGAGTTCTGAGATACATGGGGGCTCAAAGGTTTTAGACGAGTGTTTTGGACTTGTGTATCTGAATTTTTTGTGCACCCTGAATTTATGCAAATGAGCTGTGGTAAATTTGCAAAATCTTCCCCCTTCTTTTTTTTTTTTTTTTTGTTACACCTGATTTGTAAGCAGCCATGAAAATGAGAATGTAGAGTTTCTTTATTTTTAAAGATCTTAATAGCACCTTGCTCCTTTGGGAGAATGGCTGCTTTTCCTGTTGCGGGGCCAAACCTGGCGTTTCCTCACTTTGCTATACAGAAGCTGAAGGAGGCAGAGCCTCCCTTTCCTGTTTTAATGCTGTCAAGTGTTGGGCACGTGTGGCCCCAACTTGCTTGGAGGAGTTCACAAACAACACAGTGACTGATGAAAGACCATGCACCACACATTTCATCACCATGTGCTAACCAACATGCCCCTGTACGTTAGCCCTCTGGAATTACTATTGGCAGCCTTTCTACTAGTCCTTGGTACTTGTGAATGTCACTTTTTTTGGACATAGGGTCTTTGCAGATATAAACAAGTCAAGATAAGGCCATACTGGATTAGAGGTGGACGCAATCTACTATTACTAGCGTTGTTATAAGAAGAGAAGAGAGATAGAGACATACAGTGAGAATGTCAAGGGGTAACAGAGGCAAGGGTTACAGTATGAGCCACAGACCCCAAGGATTGCCAGGAGCCACCAGGAGCTGAAAGAGGCAGGGGAGGGTTCTTCCCAAGGGCCTTCACAGAGAGCGTGGCCCTGCCAACAACTTGATTCCAGACTTTTGGCCTTCAGAACGGCGAAACAACAAATTTCAGTTGTTTTAAGCCAGCTGGTTTGTGGCATTTTGTCACAGCAGCCCTTGGAAACTAATACACTGTCAGCAAATTCTCTTTTGGTTAAGTCAACTAACACTGGTTACTTTTGTTTGCAACATAGGTTTTCTAAGTAAAATATACCGAGTAATAATTTGTATAACCTTGTGTGATTGGTATACGTTATAAGGTTTTAAAAAATGCTAAACAAGAATATGTTTAGGTAAAAAAAGTTACACTTTTCTCTCTGAAAAACAAGAAGTCCCAAAACTAAAAGGAAAAAACAGCCGAAAAATTCAGATACAGCACTACAGGGCTACTACAATCCTGAAGGGTACCAAAATAAAATGTTTTGTTGCTCATAGCAACAGTTTAGTGATAACCAGTCAGGGATTGCCTTCAAAATATTTCAAAATAGGCTGTCCTTTACATAAGAGAAAGTCTTCTTTGTGTTATGATTGCTTTCTAAGATATATTACATTATGATAAACGATCATGTACCTTGTTTTGACAATCAGAGTATTTATGAATGAGAAGCTGATTTGCCTGCAGTGATGAACTGAATTGTAAATAAAAAGCATTAACAATGATGATATCATTTAAAATTTGTTTAAGAATTGTGTTACAGTTTTGCTTTCTTTTTAATAAGGAGCAAAAAAAAAAAAAAAAAAAAGCTGCCAAAAGACATTTATTTTATAGTAACAAGCACCTGACAGGTCTCATTAGAAGAACTCACTCTCACATCCAAAGGTATAGCTGGTTGCTTTCTGCTGTATCATGTTTATCTGACCTCCCAACTATAGTATCAAGATATTCTACTCTTGTTTTTAACCTTGTGAACGGGGGAATGTCACCAACTTTCGCTGCTGTTTGTGCCCAGGTTCTTGGAGTGAGAGTAATGATTTTTCACCAATTTAAAGGGGGCTAGGTAGCAATCCGGACCCAGGTCCTAAGAATCTGTGTGTCAGGCATAAAATGCCTCTTTGCTTAGTAGGAAACAAAATTCAAGGTGAAACAGAAATTATGAACACTTTCCTCCATTCATGTATGAGAAAACAAAACAAAACAGAACAGAGCAAAACAACCCAACAGCTCAGATAACCTCCTGTGGAAAAAAGAAGGTGTCCAAAGTAAAGAAGTATTACTAACAGGCATGGTAAGATTATTTATACCAAAATTTCCAGGGAGTAAATTGCTGGGGCTTGAAAGTGCATGCCAGGGTGTGTCGCACGGAGAGACGGACATTTCGGCACTTCCCTTGATGAACTTAAGGTAGAGCGCTCAGACTCTCAGGCTTTGAGACTGGGTGTATACAGCCCCCACAGAGGGATCTGTTCTGTGTGAAGAGATTTGCATGAGCCCTACTTATGTGAGTCCAATACATAAACCAAAATGCCCATTTACTTAATTAAGATATAAAATGTAAACACGAGAAAACTAGATAGGTTTGTTTTTTCACCAGCAAAGAGAAATCTAAATGAGAATATAAATTGTCATGAGAAAGACAGTTATAGGTATGGAAGTCAGAGCACAAGAGATTAGTTGTGTGATTCAAATTTCAGTGACCTTGCTGACCCTCGGCATGCACCCCTGGGGAGCACAGACTCACCACTGACACCCCACCGGCTGGCTCTGAGGACCGCGCCTCCTAGCCCTTGCCAGAGCTGGCCACCCCCTGCCAGCTGTATGGCTTCTCAATCCCCACTCTCCAACTTCCAGTCTGACCATTCCCCTTCAGAAGAAGGGCCACTTCCTTCTCCAGATGGTTCAATGCTGCCGGTAAAGCAGCTGTTTTTGATATAGGGTCACCATCCTGATCTTGGGGCTGGGAGAATCTTGTAGTCACCCACTAACACATTATTCACCTCCAAATTGATTTTATATCATGTAACATTTTAAAGGTCCCAACTTAATAAATGCTGGTTTGCAGGGAACCTTGCTTTTGCCCTGTGTAACATCCACAGGCACTGAGATTCTGAAAATGTCTCCGTATCATCTCATCACATACAAGACAACTATATTGTGAACACAACTGTGAGTTCCTTGAGAACAGAGGGTAAGTCTTCTCGATGTGCACCTGGTCTCTGCTGAGGATTTGGCGAGTGAGTGAGTGCGAGTTGTGGGTGCTGCTGACCTTTTCTGAGCTTGACTCGACAGGAAGTTGCAGTACATTGATCCATTGAGGTTTTTCTGCCCATCACCTTCTGATAATCAGGGACACTTAAAAAAATTAAATCAAATCTTTGCTAACGAGTAACCTTTCAAGCGCCTGTTGTGTCAGACACATTCAGTGTTCACAGTGAAGAAGTGCATTGACCTTTTGAATTTGCCATTTCATTTGAATAATTTAGACTGTTTTTTTCTAGGCAATTTAAGCAAAAAAAGTGGAGTACTGCTTCTGAAAAGAATAGTCAATAATTGCAACTATGAGTCAATATCACATTTTCTACTGCTGTTTTCCTCAGGACAAGAAGTTCCTCTTCTTACTAGAGAAAATCTTACTGGTCTCACATTTAAAGTATTAGTCCATAAATTGACACATTTACTGAGTGTCTTTTATGTGCAGAGCATTGCAATAGTTGTAGTGGGTGATAAGGATAATTATTGTATGTTCTCCAACTTGTGACATCGTCCATATGATTTGGAAAGCTAACCTCTACATAGTAAAAGTTAGCTATCATTACAAGGCAATACTGATACATACAAAATGCGAGAACAAGACTCAAAAGCCTAGAAGCATTTATACATAACCACCCACCGGTGCAAAGGTTCACTGCACTAGTGGCTTCATGAAAACTTTGTTTTCTTCACATCTCATCTTAAATTTCTTTTGTCCACAAAAGGAGAAATTGTTTAATTATTTCACGTTCCTAGCTATTCTTCTCTCTTGGATTATATCATATAGTGTGAAATTTGGACCCAGGAAGTGGCAAGGCCAACTTCTCTAACGACACTTTCATCTCGGGGCCTTGTAGGCTGATGACTTTCAGATCCATATCTCCAGCGCTGCCCCCCTTTGACTCCTTGGCATTACGTTTGACTGTCAACTTGACACCTGTGCTTGGTTGTATTCTAACAGGCTCTTGAAACTAATATATCCAAATCAGACCCTTGATTTCTACTCCATCCCGCCCTTCACCATCATCTCAGCCCCAAGCCTTCCTCAACTCTGTGAATAGTACCATCCAACCATTTGATCAAGTAAAACAACCTAAAGTTATTCTTGAGTCTTTTTTCCCGTTACCTTTCCTCTTCCTTGCCTGTCTGATCCATCCACCTAAGTCCCTTAGGTTCTAGACCCAACTTATATCCCTTTTCTATCCACTTTTACAACCTTAGTCCAAGTTACCATTGCTTCTTGTCTGGTCTTTTTTTTTTTTTCTTTTAACCTCTTCATTTTGTTTCCTGTGGTAAATATAAATAACATAAAGTTTACCATTTCAACTACTTTCGCATGTACAGTTTAGTGGCATGAAGCCCATTCACATTGTTAGGCAATGTTACCACCATCCATCTCCAGAACTTTCCGGAGATGGAAACTGAAACTCCGTACCCGTTAAACAGTGAGTTCCCACCCCCCCGCCCCCCAGGCCCAGGCAGCCACCATTCTACTTCTTGTCTCCGTGAATCTGACTAGTCCGGGTATCCCAGGTAAGAGGAGTCATACGGTGGTTTCTTTTTGTGACATGGTTATTTCATTTAGCATAGTGCCTTTGGGGTTCATCCAGGATGTAGTCTATGTCAGAATTTCCTTCTTTTATAAGGCTGAATAATATTCCACTGAATGGATGCACCACATTTTGTTTATCCATTCATTCATCAGTGGGTACTGCTTGCTTCCACCCTTCAAATATTGTGAATAATGCTGCTTCTTACGTGATTTTTGCCCTCCCTCTCCCTCCCAAAGTCTATTGGCCTCAGAAGCCAGAGTAATCTTTTAAAATGTAAGTCAGATCATGTCACTTTCCCACTTAACATCTTCCAATGACTTTCAATTGCACTCGGTGAAATCTAAACTCCTCACCACACAGCCCGTCCCTATCTCTGTACTTCCCTCTCCTTCCCTGCTCGTTACATCTGGCCACAGGCCTGTTTGCCACTTGCAAACAAGACAGGCTGCTCCTGTCTGAGGACCTTCACCTGTGCTGGACCTTGAAATGCTCAGCCCTGGTGTTTTGCAGCAATGGCTCCTTCATCTCATTTAAGGCCTTTGCTGCACATCCCCTTCCTTGGCTCCGTAATCTAAAGTGTCCCCTCTCCCAACTGTGTTGCTATGTCACATCTCCCTATTCTCTCTTCTCCATGGTAGCACTTCTCACTATGGGAAATTGACATGTCTCTTTATTTATTTTTAAATTTTAATTTTTTTTGAGGTTACAAAGTTTAGACTTTATTTGCCAGGTTCCGGCACCTAGTAGGTGCTCAACAAGTAAGTATGTATGTATGTATGTATGTATGTATTTTTAAAGAATATTTTATTGATTATGCTATTACAGGTGTCCCAGTTTTTCTCCACTTTATCCCCCTCTGCCCTGCACCCCGCCTCCCTCCAGCATCACTCCCGTTAGTTCATGTCCACGGGTTGTACATATAAGTTCTTTGGCTTCTGCCTTTTTCCCTCATTCTCCCCCTATCACTGATAACCCTCCATGTGATCTCCACGTCCGTGATTCTGTTCCCATTCTAGTTGTTTGCTTTGTTTTTCTTTTTTTTTTTAAGTTCAGTTGTTGACAGCTGTGAGTTTGTTGTCATTTTACTGTTCATAGTTTTTGCTCTCCTTCTTTTTCTTAGAGAAGCCCCTTTAACATTTCGTAGAATAAGGGCTCGGTGATGATGAACTCCTCTAACTTGATCTTATCTGGGAAGCACTTTATCTGCCCTTCCATTCTAAATGATAGCTTTGCTGGATAGAGTAATCTTGGATATAGGTCCTTGCCTTTCACAACTTTGAATACTTCTTTCCAGCCCTTTCTTTCCTATAAGGTTTCTTTTGAGAAATCATCTAATAGTCTTATGGGAAGCCTTTTGTAGGTAACCCCTGTTCTGTTGCTGCTTTTAAGATTCTCTCCTTATCTTTTATCTTGGGTAACATAATTATGATGTGTCTTGGTGTGTTTCTTCTTGGATACAACTTCTTTGGGACTCTCTGAGTATCCTGGACTTGCATGTCTACTTCTTTTGCCAGATTGGGGAAGTTTTCCTTTATAATTTGTTCAAATAAGTTTTCAATTCCTTGCTCTCCCTCTTCTCCTTCTGGCACCCCTATGATATGGATGTTGGAACATTTAAAGTTGTCCCAGAGGTTCCTAAGCCTCTCTTCATTTTTCTGAATTCTTGTTTCTTCTTTCTGTTCCAGTTGTACGTTTATTTCATCTTTTTATTCCAAATCGTTGATTGGTTCCCAGTTTCCTTCCCTTCCCTGCTGGTTCCCTGTATATTTTTCCTTATTTCACTTTGTATAGCCTTCATTTCTTCCTTCATTTTGCGACTGTACTCAATCATTTCTGTGAGTATCCTGATTACCAGTTTTTTGAATCCTGAGACGGATAGGTTGTCTCTCTCTTTGTTGCTTAGTTCTTTCTGGAAATTTGATCTTTTCTTTCATTTGGGCCATATTTTGTTGTCTTGGTGCATCTGTTACATTGTAAGGGGTGGAACCTTAGGTATTCATCAGGGAGGGGAAACCGAAGTTGCTGCGTTGTGACACTATATGTGGGGGAGGGGTCAGAGAGGGAACAATGCCTTGCTAGCTCGCTTGGCTCTTGTCCCCCTTTCAGTCACTCCCCTTGTTTCCTTTCCTCTTTCAGGTGCTGATTCCCAGGTGGGTGGGCTTGTGTACATTCTAGGATCCCATGGGTCCCTCCAACAGACTCTTCTGTGAGACTGGGAGTTTCTCTCCCTGGCAAAACCCCCACAGGTTTTTACGGCCAGAGGTTTTGAGACTTTATTTCCCTGAGCTGGGACCCTGAGTTGCATGATCTGTCTTGCTACCCAGTTGTTCCTTCTGGCTTATCTGCATTCAAATGTGGGATACCCCATCTGCCAGCCACTGCCTCCCTGCCCCAGTTTGCCACCAGCTGCCACCTTACCATGCGTCCTCTGCCCCGGTTGCCTATCTCCACCCCTCCTACCAGTCTGGATGAATGTTTCTTCCTTACCTCCTTGGTTGTACCTCCTTCCATGCAGTTCGACTTTCTGACAGTTCTGGTTGTTTTTTGCTTTTATATTAGTTATCTTTTTTTTCGGTTGTGTGAGGAAGTGAAGCGTATTTACGTATGCATCCATCTTGGCAGGAACACCAACATGTTAATTTACTGGTTTACCTATTTGTTTTCTGTCTCCCCATTCAGTGTGTGCCACCATGCCATTGCTGACCAGTGGATAGGATAATATCAAATGTGACCTGAGGAATTGAAAAGCAGGGAATTAAATAATTACAAAGTCAGTTGGCTGCTTCTTTTGACCCTTTCGTGGTACAGTATATTAATTTTCTGGGTGCAATACCAAGGCATTTGCCAAAGGGGACATCATAGTTCAAGTATTGAATGTTTTCTGTGATTGTGGTGCCTAGAGTACAATAATATGTTACTGCCAGATTGAGACCAAGCGTCTGAAAAGTGGGGATGTCCCTTGGAAGCACTTGAAACATAACAGATCAATATATATGGACAGGCATGTCAAAATCAGTGTGTAATTTTTATTAAAGGACTATGGACACTCATAGATAGTACCTATAGATCCTCGCTGCTATCGATCCCATAATGCTGTCAGGGAGAAAAAAATTGTACACACACTCTTAAGCTGAGTACAATTTACTCACAAATTGTTTATATGCATAGTAAAATATTGGATAATATTGGTGAAATTGGAAAGCTATATAAAATATTAAATTTTTTTTTCTTTTTTAAGATTAAAAATCAGAGTCCCTAATCCACTTGGCCTCCGTGTACTCTGGGATGAATGCTTCCCTCTCCTGAGTCGGCCTGATCATGCACCAGGAAGTATGTCAACTCGCAGGTCTCCTCACTGTCTCCGGTCAGTCTTCCATCAATGCACCATGCTGGGGCACAGATTGGTTCAGCTGCCTAAGTCTCTCTTTGAAATTCAGGGAGAATCTGCTATTGTCTCTGGCATGATCTATGTGTTCCTTGTTGAGTGAAATGTCCTTTTTCTATGAGTTTTTATAAGAGAATCTTGCCATTTCAAGTGGAGGAAGAGCGGAAAAAGCAAAGCTGCCTTTATGGCAGGAGGCCCGGTGTGTTCTTGACTTTGCGTCTTACTTACCATGTGAAATCCAGAAGGTCACATCACCTCTAGCATGGCTGTTTTCTTATCTATTAAGTGGACATAGTGATTTCTGTTCCTCTACACATTTTTAGGAAGTCCCCTAGCTTTGTAGGAAGATACATGAAAAGGCTATGTATGTGAAGAGATTTTGCAATAAAAGTTGCTCAAATGTGAAGTATTACTACGCAAAGTAATGTCACATTTTAAAAGCCCATTTTCTTTGTTTTATTAATAGTTATTTTTATCATTATTTTCAAATGAAGCCAGTAGTTCTGCATTTACAGAAAAGTTGTGAAGAAAGTACAAAGACTTTCCATACACCCCACGTCATTTTCACCTTTGTCAACATGTGTGATCAGTATCCTATCCATATTTTTAATCACTAACACAAATTATTATTCTATATGCTTAAGTTCTAAAAAATAAATGTGGAATGCCCTGCTATCTTTTTCTAAGATCTTGGCTTCCTCTCCCCCACCCAAATAGAAAACAGTGTGTTTGCTCTAAATCAGGACACTTTGGGTTCAAATAACAAAAAAGCCCGACAACTGGCTTAAAGAGTAAAGAAAATTCATTACATCCGATTACAGGAGGTGTGAAGGTAGGACAGCTCCAAGATTGATCCAGGGACTCAGTGACATCACCGAAGTCAGGTTTTTTCCATTTCTCTGCCTCATCACCCTCAGTGAGTTGGCTAGCCTATGGCCCAGCCCCACTCCTGGTTGCCAGGCAGGTGTAGCAGGTTGTGCATCTCACCCGGATACAGCCACAAACAACAGAAGAGGGACTGCTTTTCCTTTGTGGTTCTTGGTCAGCAAGGAAGGTGTTTTCTAGACGCCCCTCAGCAGACTTTCTCTCAGTTTGTTTTGGTCCAATTGTATCGTATGCCCATGCCTATCCCAGTCATTGGTAGGAGAAAGGATGAGTGACATAGTGTAATCTTACGTGCTTCTTGGGCTGGGGCTGGGTTTCTCTTCTCCAGAGGAAGCGTAAGCTCACCTAGGGGGCAGTAGATACCTAAACAAAAGTAACGGTGGGGTAGAAACGAGGTGTGGTGGCGATGAATGGTTGTTGGGTAAGCAATTCACAAAAGGCAACGCCAGCAGAGACTATTACACGTGCATAATAATGCTGAGTGCTAGAAACTTTACTAATAAAATAACTAACACTTATTATCTGCTTTTTACCTACCAGGATTTATTCTAAGATAGAAATTGGATTCTGAAATAACATCAAGGCATTTTCTAGCATACTTTGAAGCAGTGCAGATTTGGCAATACGATATGGTTATTAGGAGCTTTTAAAGCTTGCAAAGTCACCAGTTTTTATAGGTTCTGAGACAATACATGTCAGTTAAACATTTGCTGAGCTGTGATGAATAAATATTTTGTACAAAGCTATGAAGCAAAGTATATTTTTTGTTTCTTTTTGCTTGAATATATTTTTCTCTTCTAAATTTTTACTTTAAAGCAAACAGACGTATTTTAAGTAGAGTTAGTACAAATAAATCACTATATTTAATATTTTATAGATAATAAATTGAATTAGGAAAAAGCTTAACTTATAAACCATCAGAACATTACCAACATTTAAAGAACAAAGTCATTTGAAATTATTATCTACTAAAAATTTTTTACATTTATTTGCTTTTTTGGGGTTGTTTTCTGAGACATAATTTAAGAAGAGTACACCCTCTTTCGGTGAGCAGTTCTATGAATTTTGACAGATATACATGGTGTGCAACCACCACCAGAATTAAGACAATATTTTCAACATCTTAAAAAGTTCTCTTCTGGCCTTTTGCAGTCAATTCCTTCCTCTCTACTCCAACCCCTGGCAACCAATAATTGCTTTGATTTCTGCCCATGTAGTTTAGCCTTTCGTAGACTATTATATGAATGGAATAGACAGCATATAGTCATTTAAGTCTGGGTTCTTACACTTAGCAAAATTCTTTGGAGATTTATTCATGTTGTATATCTGCACTTGGTCCATTTTTGTTGCTGAATGGTGCACCCATTGCATATGTGTACCGCTCATAAGTTGTTTTTCATTCATAAGTTGATGCACATTTGGTTCATCGCTAGCTTTGGGCAGTTATGAATACCATTGCTATGAATACTCATGGACAGGTTTTTGTGAAAACATTTGTCTTCATTTTTCTTAGGTAAATGACTAGAGGAATTATTTGGTTATATGGTATGTATTTAATTTTGTAAGGAACTTCCAAACTCTAAAGAATTTGGTACCGTTTATATTCCTGTCAGCAGTGTAGGAGCATTCCAGTTGCTCCACATACTTCCTCAACATTTGGTAATGTCAATTTTTATTTCAACTATTCTAATAAAATATAGTATAGTGGTATCTCATTGTAATTTTCATTTGCATATCCCTAATGACTCACGATGCTGAACATCTTTTAGAGTACCTATATGGCATATCTTTTTTCCCAACGTTTTTTAAAAAAATGAGTTTTTAAAAAATGAGTTGTTTCTTATTATTGAGTTTTGAGAGTTTTAAAATATTTTGGATACAAGTTCTTATCAGGTGGGACTCACGAATATTATACTCCACCCTGTGTCTTCTGCTTTCATTTTCTTAACCACGTCTTTAGAAGATTAATCTATTTTTAAAGCTTAAATTTTTATAATCTAGGTATGAGAGAAATAAAAACAATTTATGTTTACTCTTGCTTAACCATACCTTACATGAAGGGTTAGCTAAAATGTCATTCAAAAACCCAAAAGGTCAGGATAATTTTTATAATTGATTTTTCTCTGATATCCTGAAGAAAAATGTAAAGAAGTAATAACATTAAGGCTTTCTAAAATACTAAAATTATGAGCTACATTAGTTCCAATATTCATAATTATTTATCTTTAGGTTTACATACCTAAAGTACTACTTGTAATAGAAAATTAACCTACAGACCAATGTTCATGAACTTTTCCTTATGGCTCATTATACTACCACATAATATCAGATAAACCAACAAAAAATTACCAAGAGCGATCACCAGTGAGCCCGTGGGATATAATGTCATATTAATTAGAGTATTAAGTCAATACCCTATCTTTCGTTACATAGTATTTGGAAATTTTACTCTATGTGTTGAGCCTGGGCCGATGTGCTGCTCACAACCTCCAAGTCTTGGTGGCTGAACATGGAAGAGTTTATTCGTGGCCACTGTTGAGTGGTGGCAGCGGTGGTGGAGGCGGCGGCCGCGGCGGCGTGTGGGCGCTGCAGGTCCTCAGAGCCCCGGACGATGGAGACTCTCAGCCTGTGCGCTGTGGTTGAGAAGAGCAGCCAGGGAAGAGAGAGAACGGGGAAAACCACAGGGCCTTTCCGCTTCAGGGATGGAGGTCTCATCTACTCACGTTTCATTAGCCAGAACTGGGACCGTGACCCTGTGGAAGAACGAGGGGGCTGGGAAGCGCCGGCTCCTGGACGGTCAAGAAGTCAGGCAGAATGGAATATTGAGGAGCACTGGTGATGCTCATCACAGCTTCTAAAATAGCACCAAAGGTAAATTAGAGCCACATGACTTAAACTGGAGACACATTTTGAGGGAGTTACACTTACTGGCTGGGAAACTTTGGACAACTTACTTAACCTCCCTGAGCCTCGATCACTTCATCTGGAAAAGGGGTAATAGTGATAGCCGACATTTGTCCAGTGTGTACTAGAAGCCAGGTCCTGTTAAAAGTACTTGACATATGTTAAATGCTCTAACCTTTACAACGACTCTTCTGCAGGTGAAACTTATAATCACTATTGTAGTGATGGGGCAGTTGGGGCACCGGGAGCCCAAGTGACTTGCAGACAGGCAGCACGTGAGTTGGTTCTGTGATTGGAACCCAGGCATCCAGCACCAGTGTTGCTGGGCTTCACGACTGGTCTCTCACTCTGCTTCTGGAGGTAATTATACCTGTTTGAATTAGGTGTGTATTAAGTCCTTAAAATAGAGCAGTCCTTGTCATTGTGATATTTTAGATGTGCTGGCAAAGATACAAAGAAAAATCTGGCTAATGTATTCAACTGAATAATTCAGTAAAAGTGGTATTGTTTTGTGGGGGTATAATATGGAGAGGCAGTTGGGAAGGGTTATCCCAAAACAACTACATATCTGCTCTTTAATTCTCCCATTCGTAGTCTCATGCAATGCACAGGCAAGAGGAGAGGCCACTGAGGGCAACAGCAAGCCTGACAATGCACGCCTTCAGTGTCCTTTCTGTTATTACGACTCCACAACTGTGGCTGCAGCGGCGGAGGAAGCCTTACCAGGGGAGCTTCCGGTATGTCACCGTTTGATATGTTTGTCTTCCAGTGTTCCATGAGATGCTACTAACAGACTATGAGAAAACATTCTCTGGGTGTTGATTGTAGGTCAGCTGGGGCAACAGATATTACAATTTAATTTTTATGATTGGGTAGGCATTGTAATATTTATTTGTTTGTGTGTTTGTCTGTTTTAATCCTTGCCCGAGAACATGGTTTATTGATTTTAGAGAGAGAGGAAGGGAGAGAAAGAGGGAGAGAAAGAAACACTGATGTGGAGAGAAACATGAGTCAGCTGCCCCTTGTGCGTGCTCCGGCCAGGAATCAAATCTGCAGCCCAGGTTCATGCGCTGACAGGGGATGGAGCCCACAACCTTTTGGTGCACAGAACAATGCTCCAACTGACTGTGCCACTCTGGCAGGGCTTAATATTTATTTTTTAAAAATGTTTTCAGACAACATAAATTGTAGTTTGGAGAGAGAAGTCATTCTCTTCCGTAGAAGTGTTTTCCAAGTTTCCTTTATTGTTGATAAGTAAACAAATAAGCAACTTCTACAAGAACAGCTCAGTTAGCTACTCTGTATACAGACATAAGAGCACTCACCCACCTGGCAAGGGTATTGGGAAGCTCGTTAATTGTTTGCAAAATGCTCTCAAGCTCCCAGATGAAAGGAGCCACTCTTTCTGTGCCCGGCATTATTGTTCCAGTGTTTACTGCTGCCAAGGAGAATCCGATCCAGAACCTACTTCCAACATCTCCGAAGACTGGCCTGTGTTTTGGGAGGGGAACATCATTACTTTCGATTGTTTAAAACTCGTTCGGCTTGCCTCTGATCTAATATGTAGTTTACGTTGAGGGGCGCTGCACTGGTGAAAGTAAGGTCTTTTAAAAAAGCCGGCCCCAAATAGTGTCATAATCGTCAAGCAGAGGCGGGAACAAACCAGCGATTCTCCTAAGTTCCTTTTGCTTTTTTCTTTTTTTAAGATCAGATTCTAACAGCATTTTATGCTTTCTTGCACTGAATTAACCATGGCTTGGAGAAGGTATTTCAATCCCTTTAAAGAAACCTTTTTTCTTATGACAGGCCCGCGCATCTTTGCCGCAAAGGCCGGACTTGGGCTGTCAGTCAGACGTGTTGCCGCCGGCCGGCTCCTGTGCCTCACTGCTGCCGCTGCCAGTGCTGCAGAAGTTGTGTTTTTGGCAAAGGCTACTGTCGCTATCAAAAGAAACATGGGCTCACTGCCTCTGAGCTCCTCCTCCCGCAGAAGAATGTTAAACTAGGCGTCTGTTTGAGAAAACAATGAACTAAACATCAGTTTCCTCTCAAAGGAGGGATTTGTTCTGCCTGTCTCTTAACTTTTTGCAAAGTGGCTTTTTCTAAATGAACTTGAGAAAAGCAATAATAAACCAAGCTACCCACCTTATACTACATTAATGGAGAAAACGCACATTTTAATGCTGTGCATTTAATGCTGCATATTTTTTATTAAATAGTTCCTTCTATGGTAGTAGCAACACTATCAAATATTATATAATGTGTACTACAACTATCATATATGATGATACTTGTTTTATTGTAACTATGACTTACGATGTATTAAGCGCTTCCCTTATTTAAGTCTCATAATAGTCCTATGTGATAGGTATTATTTCAGTTTCACAAATGAAAAAACTGAAGCTTTTGCAGAGTCCAGCTTTCTGCAGGCGGAGAACCAGGAATTCTGGCCTGTTGTTAAACAGAATGTGTAAGTCACCAGGCTCTACTGGCTACAGTTCTGGAATATTATATGATCAGGAAAGCTGAACATTATTGGTTTAAGTATTATCCTTATAGCAAGAGAAGATGGTAAGAATAATATCTGTGGATTTTTTTTTTCCAATGGAAGGAAATCAAATGAAAATATAAGTTGGCCAGAGGCAAAAGTGTCTTAAAAATTCACACTTGGGCCCTGGCTGGTGTGGCTTAGTGGATTGAGTGCTGGCCTGCCAGCCAAAGGGTCGCCAGTTCAATTCCCCAGTCAGGGCACATGCCTGGGTTGCCGGCCAGGCCCCTAGGACGGGGCATGTGAGAGGCAACCGCACACTGATGTTTCTGTGTCTCTCTTCCTCCCTTTCCTTCTCTAAAAATAAAGTGTTTAAAAAAAAAATTCACACTTAGTGTCACATCCTTAGGCTAAATGGCAATGTATAGAAACTGTCACCAAATGATAAAGATTTTAGGTTATTAACGTGCAAATAAAATGAGAATTATTTCTGCAAAAACACCAACTGATTTCCACTGTAGAGGTTAGCATGTCAGGGGCAGGGCAAAAACAGTCAGGTTCAGAACGTTCACTTAAACATACACCATGACCCTTTACTTTGTAAATAGTAAGCATAACTAAGGTATTGAAAATCCCTTCTGGAATAAATTCTTAACCCCGTGGCGGAGAGGACAGTGGACAGGAGGTTAGGAGGTACGGATTCTGGTCCTGACTCTAATTAGCTGGCTATGTGACCTTGAATGAGCCGCTTGACCTCTCCAGGTTTCAATTTTTTCATCTGCACAGTGAGGCCTCTCATCTCTTCCTCTTCTAAAATTCTCTGAGTCTGAATCAAACTCGTCTCACCTTTGCTGGTAGTGCAATTTTATTCGGTTGGCCAAAGTGTTCATTCTGTTTTTTTTTTTTTTCTGTAAAATGGCTCAAGTAGCGCTTAGTTGTCTTTAACTTTATTTGAAACAATTTTGTTAGATTGTATTGTGACAGCTGTCACATCAGCGTGCATTTACAAAAACATCAGAATTGGTGAATTTTTGTGTAGCCGTTTTAATATTGAAGATGAAAGAAGATATGCAACATTTTTGCTATTATTATGTTTTATTTCAAGAAAGATTAAAAACCCAACTGAAACCGAAAAAAAGATTTGTGCAGTGTCTGGAGAAGGTGCCGTGACTGATCGAATGTGTCGAAAGTGGTTTGCGAAGTTTCGTGCTAGAGATTTCTCGCTCGACGATGCTCCATGATCAGCTAGACCAGTTGAAGTTGATAGTGATCAAATTGAGACATTAATTAAGAACAGTCAAACGTTATACCATGCAGGAGAAAGTCAACATACCCAAAGTATCCAGGTCAATAAAGTTATTGGTGAAAATGAAAAATGTGTCTTTTATTTTATGGAAAAAACCATACGGACTTTTTGGCCAACCCAATACTTTCCACACACCTTTCAGGGACTTGTCAAGGAACCAACTGAAAATGCAGTCCAATTCTCACAGGAGTTTGTTTGCTCATTGTCTGCCCCATGCTGCTCTTTCTCACCCCTTTGTCACTGGGAAACACTTTCAAGGGTAGAGCGGCAGCGGGGAAGGTGAGAATAGTTTACCCAAAGGCTGAGTTTTACATTTACATGTGAGGCGTCGATGTCCACTTTGCAATGTCTTTGGTTGTTTAGGTTTTCAATTATCCTCTGTTATGTTGGATTGCTTTTTTAAAAAAATTATTGCCAAACGCTTTTTAAAAAACTGTGATTTTGAAAACCACGATGGGTTCTTCTATTCAAAATAGCAAGAAACAAAATATTTTTAGACTTTTACCTTCTAATTTTCCATGTGAAATGACTGAAATTATTTTAGCTGACAGAATTAATGAGCTGATACAATTAAAAGGTTTTAGAAAATTATTTATGGCTTAATGCTGAGAATATTAACAAAAATTGCATTACTGTGTAAAGCATACTAATGTCCCTCATCCTTGAAAATATTTTAACCCTTCTTTTGGGGAGGATATTTAAAAAAAATATTACAAATATATGACCACTGCTTTATAAAAATGCACTGTGCTAAGTAGGGAATCCATATCCAGGTGATATAAGACCATGAATGAGAGCAGGGGCACGGTCTCTAACTGACCTTGAAACTCCAGCAAAAAAAAAACAAACCCAAAAAACAAAATCCAAAACCAAAATACCGAAAAACTAAGGCGTGTGTAAGACCATCTAATAGAAGACCATCTTCAAATCTCCAGCTCCCTATAACAGAACCCAAAATGTGGAGATCCAATGTTTTTGATCAACGTCACTTAACTTGTCGGTGTTGACCGAGAGCCACAATTATTTGTGGTCTTCTAGTGTTTATCTTGAGTTTTTAAATCATATTTCTTTTGACACATTTCGCTTATATGAATTATTAACTGATTTCAGCCATGGACAAACCCTTCGCTTGATGTTACAGACCAACGGAAAATATTATTTCTTGATGTACAACCCAGGCCCATGGACAAGGTTATGAGTTCTGTTCCAAATGCTTCGGATTTATTTATACTTGCACTAAACATGAATGGTCTAGGGCAGGAACTGAAACTAGGGGGCATCTATGTGAGCACTACAGACTCCAAAGTCTCGTGTGCATAAATGGTTGTAACCCTATTTCCTGCTGAGTGAACTCAGCCTCAGAACCCTTCTCAACAGCAGTGAATGCAGCCGCCCCAGGAAACAGAAGACGGCTTGCCACCCCCGGGTCAGAATTAAAATGTGATTCCAAGCCTCGTAAGGTTGCTGCTTTCCTTATTATACTGATGGCCTTTTCTGCACTTTTCAAATCTTTTGTTTTCATTCTGGTAAATAATGTTTCGTTTTTTCTTTCAAGAAAAAATATGACTTTATTGCATAATTTTGAATTCCCTACAGCACCCCAAACACCTCCAAATACATATTAGGGACTCGGCAAATATTCATGTCTTGAATAACCTAAACACTAGAACTGCATGGCAGAAATATCACACGGAGCCCGACAGGACTCAGTTTCAGGGTGTGTGGACACTGGGAGTAACTGGGTGTCAGTGCTCCCGCTGTCCTCAAGGAAGGAGTCACACACCCAGCCGCCCCAACAAATTAAACCCTGGGGAACTGGCAAGAGCAAAGAAGAAATGTGGAAGTTCCAGTTCCTTTTGTGTTATAAGTTCCCCAAATATGAGGAAATATGCCAAATGCCTTTGGCTTTCAAACGATAATATACTCCGAATTAATGACCAACAGAGAGACGCCCACTGAGCAGTTCATGGACAGTGTCTCTCTGAAGTCAGATCCTGCTGGCACATGACCAAAGAGCCCTTGTCTCCCGAGCCCGCCAGCCCGCCAGCCATGGCCAGGAAGCACTTTGCCACCAACTCGGTGTTATAAAAGTGAGCAATTAAAAGTACCATTTGCAGTTAATCAAATGTCTCCACTGAATCTCCCAAAATTTGGGTTCAAAACACATTTGGTTTGGGGCCCTGCCTTAGTTGTAGGGGAAACTGACTCTTTAAGATGTCGATATAAAGATAAGCCTTTAGTGTTTTTTTTTTTAAAGAAACAAAGAGTTTTAAAGGTTCTAGTTTATTTGGTAATATGTTGGATAGACAACCATGTTCTAACACTAACTTTAAGACAAATGCAATGAAATTACGTGAATTCCCCTGAAAACTGTATATATATTCTAAAATAATCTTGTTGATGAATCCACCTTATTTCAGATTTTGTAGGTTTGTAAAGTAATTAATTTTCTAATGAACATCAACATATATGATGCTTTCCTCTGATTCCAACAAATACACCCAAGTTTTAGCCAAAGAAAATACAAATCAGTTAAAAGTTTCCAATTATTTCTTTGATGCAAGTGAGTGAGAACATATTTAATAGTAATTTAACAGTCATTTATTTGTTCATTCAACATTTATTGGACACCTGCTCTGTGCCAGGAGCTCTGCTAGTGAGTGGGGGACAGAGCAGTGAACAAGATAAACATGGTCTCCACTCTGCAGAGCGTACACTCCGGTCGGAAGTCTTGCCATGGCACAACTACAGAAAGAAGTAAGTCAACAATTGAGATAAATGTGGTGCAATCAAAGAAAGGGCACTCACATCTTTCGGTTTACTTATCAAACTAGGGTTTCCTGCAGAAGTGGTTTTGATTATCTAAATTCCGATTTGCCCTATAAAAGACATTTGAGTTAAAGTTCCAGAGAAATAACATTAAAGAGAAAGTCTACTACACATACACAATGGTTATTTCTGCACGTCTATATCTGTGTTGAATATAGAAATGACCAAAAAAAAAAAATGCTAGTTGTTCTAGAATTACTTTTAACCAAGGCCGTTTCCAAGGGAATTCATGACCACTTTAGGTTATGGTCATTGGCTGCATGTTCAGACCTCAATTAAACTCTGAACTTCCATTGTTATTACTTAATTGGTTTGGTTATATTTCATGTCAGCATTTCAAAATGATCTTCCTTTTAAAAAATAAAAATTACCCTGACAGTGTACCTTGGGTCTCTGCTGCGCCTGACATTCGTGGCTGCAGCCTCACGCTATCTTTATAGACGGTGGGGCCTAGAGCTCACTGAGCTCTGTGACCTCCCACCATCCTGGTCTATGGTGCGAGGCAGCTCCAGAGAAATCCAAGTGAGGAGGGAAAAAGAACGAAAGACAAATACATCTGTTGCCATGATTACTATTAAAATGCCACATAAATCCACCGATACCCATTTTATTCTAAGCGCAGGGAATTAGACAGTCTTAAAATACCTTGAATATCACAATTAAATATTGTCAAATTATACTTATTTAAAAATGATACTATGGGTATCCTTTTCTTACAAGTGACTCCAAATGTTTAGTTGTTCCAATTAACTAAATGGAAACATAAATCCCTTTCACTTAGACATGAAACAATAAGAACAAGTTGCATTTAATGAGTTGGACTTTATATAAAGTAGGTATGATGACGCCAAGATCGAACTTTGCTTAACTGACTGAAACAAATTAAGGCATCAAATGAGCATTTCTCCTCCCCCCTTGTACTGTGGAAAAGTTTTAAAAGTCTTTTTGAAGTACTTTGATCAAGCTTTGAAATCATTTTAGTGGATTACTATTGTATGAAAACTGTAATTTATAGTGCTTGACCTAAGCAGCTCTTTGTCTCACAGCCATATTCAAAACAATAGCAGGAAAGTGAAAAACACAAGGGGAACCCAAGCTGTTCTGGTTATTATTTAATTCATAATTCCATCTTCCTTATTTAATCTTTGGAATCCAGGCATGTTCTCAATAAAACAGGTTCAGATCTCGTTGACTATATATAGGAAGGTTAGCTTTGGCCACTACCATGAGGTGACCCAAGCTGTCCCATGTGACCCTTTCTAACCTAAGAGTGACTTCACAGTCAGGTTCAGAGAGACGTCTCTCTGTAAATGGTGACACTGCAGGCAACCTGCCAAAGTTTACCTTTTGGTTTCCTCTCTAGTTAAGCCTGCTTTGTTCCTTAGCCCTAAGTGAGGATGTGCCGATGGCGAGATTTTCTCCTCCCATCCTTGTCACAAAATAGTTACGCTAGGAGGCAACTTGCTCCCATCAGATCACAAGGCAACTTGCTCCCATCAGATCACAAGAAAAAGGTAAGCTGCCCCTGAGATGAACAGCTAAATCACACCAGCATTTTACTGTATTAATTTGTAATTTTAATCAGCTGAATACCACCACTCAGTCTGAAAAAGTAGCAGTAAACCTCACATGTTCTTTTAACTCCTTTTGCCAAAATATTTACTGACGGCCTAAAACTCCTACCATACTTGGCCCTGTAAAACCTTATCTTAGTTAAAAGTTTTATGATTTTTCTAGTGCCACACATGCCCTTGAATAAATATTCTGGCATGTGGAGGACACTTAGGCATGCTTTTCCCCAAGGACATTAGATCAACTGCTCCCCACTCCCATCCTCCAGTTGGAAGACATACGGATCAGGACTTAGATGGGATGCATTTTTGTCCCGAGGCATTTCCTAGACAGGAAAAGAGCCAAGGAGTAGTGACAAAGTGTAGAATACATGTCCACCTTGGTGGAAACTGGCAAAGACCAGTGTAGGGACAGAAGGCTGAGAAGAGGTGGAAGTAAGGGGACAATCAGTAAAGATTTCATTCCATCAAAATAGCAGGTCTGTAAGGGAGCAGGTTATACAGGGCAAACATCTAAGGTGTCTGTTCAGAAAGGAAAAGAACACAATGGGTGTAGCTCCTCCATGAGTGAATTAACTGTTCACTTGGGCGCTGTGCATAAATTAGTGCGGCCCACCAGGGGACCATTTAGTGGATTACCTCATCCAGGGCTCGGCAAATCCCTGGTGGCTCCAATGAGTTACTGCAGCCCCCAAAGACCAACAGTTGCTCATCTCTTACAGGGTAGACTCAAGCCTTGCTGTAAGTAAGCAGGTACACACGCCTATGGTTAAAAGAAGATTATTTCCCCTGGAGAGCCGGCTTTCTACTTTGGAGCCCCCAGCCTCCCCTTTTACATGTGATTTTAGGAGTCTTTAGAAGAGTTGACATATCCCTCACTAGAGGGCAAAAGAAAAAACAAAGATTCCCATTGTTTTCCTGGGAGGGGGTTGTTTGAGATGGGGAAGGAGACAATGGAGTCACCTTAGATATCAGTGCTGGATCAGCTTTGCTCTGAGCAGATCCCCTGCCACACTTCCAACAGGGTCTTATTTGTTTGTGAGAGCAGATGTTTGGCAAGTGTGTATATGCCAGAGAGAACATCATTTACTTTTACGTTGTACACACGCCTGCTTTCTGGGTTGGCATAATTCATTAGCGCAGTTTGCAGAGAGCTCCATAAAACAAGATCTGGCTTCAATGTCAACGTTCTAATGACAACGGCAATAAAAGAAAGTCGACATCCCGTGTCTACTTTCCAGGGATGATGTTTATATTGTCTAAACTAAAAAAACAAACAAGTAAACAAGCAACACATGTAGAGGTAACACAGATAAGTATTTCTAACATAAACTAAAAGAATAAGAGTTAAGCTTCCCAGGTGGGAACATCACTCCCTTCCTCCCATACTCCTCTGACTGAAAAGTAGTAGGTATAGCAACCCCATTAGTTCTTATGTGGGAAAAAGCTTAAGTTTTGAATAACTTGTCACTTTATCATAGTACACACAGTTTACTGCTGGTTTCTTTCCCACTTTTAAGAGCCAAAGTTTAAAACCTTATTCATAAAGAGGAGGTGGGGCCTTTGCAGGAGGGCGCCAGTACCTTCTCATAACACATTATGTCAGGGCACCAGGTAGAAGAATGAATACGAAGTGCAAGCACCTCTTATTTTTTAATTTATTTGTGCACGCTCACCATAAATTTGTTTAATGTAAAACAAACAAATCCTTGACAAGGGTTTAACAGGGTTTTCAACATCTGTGTAGATAAATGTAATTTATCCCTAAAGAAGAAAAAGCAGCTTAGAGCATGCCATGAAACCTACTTTTCACGACACTTTTGTTTAAGGGGGCGTGCGTGTGTGCATGTGTGCGTGCGTGTGTGTGTAATGAGACAACAGCAGTGGTTTCAAATCATTCTGTTGCACTCTCAAAACTCAAACAATGCGTTTTTCATGGAAAGAGGAGTTTGCCTGAGACCTCCTTACTATTTCGTCATCCTTTTCTTTCCTTTTTGTTTAACGCGACACTTGGCAGAGTTAAAATCTGCATGTCTGGGCCCGACATGTTTGTATCCTTCAAAAGGAAAAGCAGACTTTTATAAACCTCTTAGGTACAAAATAAACATGGTACTAATAGCATAGTAAGTCTTTTGAAGAACCAAGCAATATAGATAACTTAAATATGTTAGTAAAAGTTTACATTTTAATTAATATTTTCAAGGTCACCAATTCAACATTATAAAAGTCATTATTTTTTGTCAACATGGGGGCAAATATTTCACTAAATACATTTCTGGGCATACATTTATCTTTAACTTCCCAAAATACAGGTTTACAATGAATTTATTGATGTTTTTCTTTAGACTGAGATTTGATTTACAGCATAAAAACTGAATAGATTAAAGTGAACAAATACAAACTGTCCTTTATTTTGCTTATTGAAAATCACCTGAAGTTTATTTCTGGTACACTTCACTCATTCAAAGCTGAATATTTCTACTGCCTAAATTATTTGAGTGTTACATAATTATGTGGTATAAAATGCAGATAAAAAGCAGTGTACCGACAATACTTTTAAAAATTTTTACTCATAAAAATACTATCATACACACTGACAACCAGCCACATTTAAAAATAAACTCTTGTCAAAGCTGGCACCGCGCTTCAGTCGCCTCCCCCGGCCCCCGGTCCAGAGAAGGAGTGTGGTTTCCAGACACAATGTAACTAATACTTCCAAATGAGATAAATGAAAAATGTTTGGTGTTCAAATAGGAATTATAAAAAGAGGAAATTCTCATCAAGTATATTTTTCAGCTTGGCGTAAGGCCATGAAAGTCAGGAAACCGTAAAGGCTGGACAAAACAAGCGCGCAGCACCGGCCGCCCTCGTGGCCTCCTGGGGCCGGCAGGTGAGGGCGGAAATTCAGCGTCAGACTTTACGTCTTCGGCTTTGCTGAGACTGTGCCCGATTATTCCGTGTCGGTAATGCAGCGCTGGCTATCTGACTGTACATAAAGAGAAAGGGGGAAGGAGAGAGAATCATGGAGCCTTAGGGGAAAAAATAGGAGGGTGATTTGGTAACTGGGAGGAGAATTGAAAAATCGCACCTTTCAGTTTCCACATTTTTTCTTTTGTTCAGTCTTCAAGGAGAAACCATCCGGAAGGAAGAAAGATTATGACTATCTATAAACTAACTGTTTGACAGAGACAGAAACGCTGATAATGAGTGGGTTGTGTCTGTAGTTCCTGGCTGTTCACATCAGCAAGGGATGAAGGAAAACAGAAACTCTGATATGTTTGTCTAAAGAGGTAGTGGTGTGACCACGGGCAGCAAGGGTTCAGCTGGAGTTCAGAGCAGATGTTGCCAGGAGTTGACGCTGCAGGAAAGTAAAATTGCTTCCGGATTCACCTTTTCCGCCCAGCTCCTCTTCCAGGACCGTCAGGGTCAAGCTACGCTATGGCACAAGGTGACGATGTCTGTGGGGAAACAGGCTTTGAGCAGGATGCCTCTCTCCCGGTTACAGTCCAGCTCCTGGATAAATCCGTACCAGTAGATGACCAGGCCGGGCCCAAATCTGCAAAAACACAAGAAAATAATATACACATGCAGTATCAACACAGTTCCCCAAAAAGTAATCTTTGGAGCACCGATAAGATGATTAAATGACGGTATTACAGAAATGTTTTTATTTTGGTTGCTATAATTATGACTGGAAGTAAGTGAACTGATACCAAAGAACTTATTTAGTGCAAGTATTACCACCTGGGGCAAATTTATTACATTTCTTTCAAGGAACCTGAAGTATTTCAGGTGATGCGCTTGCCTAACTGCCTTTTGGGAAGATGTCAGGAGCTTGGGCTGATGTGGCCACCGGAGCTGATGGAGCATAAAACCAGGGTCGAAACGGTGATGAGTGGGGAGCGCCGGGCTTGGGAGTTTAGCCTCCTAACATTGAGAGGTCTCCTCAAAATTGAACTTAGCTATTTTTAACTGAGGAAAAAGGAGAATTTCAAAAAGAGAAATAATTTAGAAATTGGAACAGCTCAAGGTCCTCCTCTGGCTATAATGTTCTATCCATGCATAATAGGGACAAGAGTCCCCTCTGTCATCCTTTCTTTAGAGTCTTAAAAAAAAAAATCCATAGGACAATGGGGGAGCCTGTCTAGAGACCTTCTGTCTGACTTTCTATTCTCCCCATCACCACCTCTTAAGTTCTCTAAGCTCAGACACGACATGAAATTTGGTCATAAGTTGTTATTGTTTTTTTAACCATGAAAATGAGAAATAATGGCACACAGACTCGTGATATAGACAGATGCAGGCTTAAAACCCCAATATTTCCATGTTGCGCCTCTGACTGATCTTGAATTTGGTTAGCAGCAGACTCAGGAAGTCGTCCTAGAGACTACTTAGCCATCAGGAAGTCGGGACCTCCAGGCTGGGTTCACAGAGATGTGATCACTATCAATCACCGCGCACACAGAGACGGTTTGCACATCAGTTTCACGTTTTTCTGACGGAGAGTTCTTAATTAAAGGGCAGCACTAGTTTTGGTGTCATGTTGCAGGAATTTTACAGTGAAATCATAAATTATGAATGCTGGGTTAGTAAAAGGATGTCTAAAAACAGAACTGCTTTCTGTGTTCTGACATTAGAGCAGGCTGAACCATGCTAGGCCAAAAAGCTTTTTCCTTCCATGATTTATTATATGCTGTGGTATACTTGCCAAAACTAACAGTACAGGATGGGCTGTGAGATACTGTATGCACAGGAACAAGTTCAGCTGGATGTCACGGAGTGGTTTATTTGGGGCTTCACATCAGTAAAGTAGCCAAGTTGGATGCAAGCTTAATTAAAACTTTTTGCATCTCCTCCATGCAAGGACAGAACCGTGAGATGGCATCTCATCAAGTGATGTGGTTCTAAGGGACATTAAGTACAGATGAGATGCCATGGAGCACCAGGCCCTGTGAGGTTTATCTGGATTCAGGGCTCACTGCAGATGCTCCCTTCTTCCTCAGCATGTCCGAGGAAGTTCCCTTGGAAGTCAGGAGAATCACACGGCCTTGGCACGGGGTGTGCAGGCCTCAGTGCTTACAAGGTGAAGCTCAAACCTGGAAGATAACTTGCTTCCCTTTAACCGAGGGTGGCTTAGTAACTTTTCATCGCAAACATTTGTCTGCCTGGAACATAAACTATTGGGTATCTTTATTTTACAAAAAAGCTCTGTGATCATTACAAATGACTTCAGGTCTGCTAAAACAAGTCTGGGAAGAGCAGAAAGACGTGCACGTCTCAGGATCAGACCTGAGAAGCCTCAAACCTTCCCATCAACAAAGCAGCCCGAGCCACATCTCCGACAGACCTAACATTAAGCTCAACGCCTCCCTCCGTCATATAACGCAGCCATTCCGGAGACCGTGATGTTCTTTAGAAAGGCACTGTTACTTTTGCAAAGGGAGAAAAAATACATGATCTAACCAGTCACGGAAAAGAACAAAGAAATATATGAGGGTCATAAACAACAAGCCCAGTGTTTTAAAGATTTAATAAAACAAAAAACACATATTACCAGCACCGAGAGAGCAAGAGCAGTCTGTACTTTTGCTGAGCAGCTAAATCATAAGCCAGAGGACACAAAGCATGACAGCTCTTTACAAAAATGGCATTTTCTAGGCAGGAAAGCTGGGCTGCAGCACTCCTCAAAGACCAAGAAAAGAACTTGTTTCACTTGTAAGGTAGCAGATGACACCTGCAACTCAAAAAAGTTTTTGCAAGACTGTGAATCTGAACATCTCATGTAGTGGTTCACTACCAGGACCCCCCTAAATGTAGTAACGTGGTCTGTAAATGATCAGTTTGTGTGACTAGTGACTCATCATAAGACTCTACTACGTATCTAAGTGTTTGTTTCTTAGCTTTTGGATGGAATTATATTAAGTTAGGCACTACTAACTCTCTCATGTGGTTCAAAAGCTCTGATTGAAAATATGTGCTTAATTAAAGACGAGGGAAGACAACCACCCTTTGTAAATGGAGATTGGTAGAGGGAGGCTTTCAAATTATGTAGTCCTTGAGAAAAATAATAGGAGCTTTAGAGGGCGACAAGTGTGGGAATTTAATGGCAGAACATGACCTGGCCTTATTCCCAATACCTACCTGAGTGCGTTTCTGAGCTTTCTCCCACTCATGATTCAGAGATTATCAGACACTGGGAAGATAATCTTTCAGCAACTTAAAAAAAAATCCATAGGACAGTGGGGGAGCCTGTCTAGAGACCTTCTGTCTGACTTTCTATTCTCCCCATCACCACCTCTCTAAGTTCTCTAAGTTTATGGAGAGGTTGACCATATCAAGAAACTTTATGTAATTAATTCCTTGGTTATCTGAACTAACAAAGGGAACATTTTGGTTGACAAGCCCAAAAAACCAAGCGAGCCAACTCTAGTGTTTTCTTCTAAAAAGGTGTAAAACAGAGAAAACAGGACCTAAGAAATTTTTATGTAGGTCAAGTACACGCTTGTGAGTTGAGTGATTTCACCTTTTTGATGCCTATTCCCATGTATTGTGGCACTACTGGACAAGAATGAGATCACTGGAGGGCAAACACAACCTTTGTGACCAATAAAAATCAAAGAGACTGTTAACGGCATTTAAAAGAAAACAGAGTCCCTGGGCCCGAGGGAATGTGCAAAGCAGAGGGTTGGTCTGCTACTGGGACTGCAGCCCTCCCTACCAGCCAGGGGACATGCGGTAATGGGATGTATACAGATATCTGAATTGATTCTGTAAACACATTTCTAGGTTGACTATAACTTTAATGTTACTGTACTCATGGTCAAGCAATAAGATCAAAGACTCCAAATGGATTTTACAAACTCCTGTGGAGCAGACACTGGAATGTGACTTTTGAACAAGTAATTATGCCTGTAAATAAAATACCACCAAATTAGCAAAAATAACAAATACCTCTTGAAAAAATGGGAGGTGAAAGTCAAGAGCCATGACAGACCTTGAGGGCATGAACGATGAAGTTCTACATAAATAACGACAACCTTATAAATGTGTTTGTAATGTGTTTCTCTGGTTTCCTTTCATTTTAGAGTATTTACAGAAATTAAATAGGAGACTGGGGAACGAAAGCTGGGTACCCTTTTGTGGTTTTTGTGCACATCTGTCTCCCAGAGATTATCTCTCTGTTTCACCATTGGTCTCTTTGCTATTTTGACCCTGCTGGGGTCAGCTGCCCTGGAAATTAGTGGCATTTCTGTGACTGGATCTATGAACTCAAGGCTGGGCTTTATCAATTTAAAAAATTTGAGCCAACACATAAAAATTGGGAGTTTTTGCACAGAATCCTGCATATGCACACCCCCTTGAGAAATGAATTGACAAGGCGATGGCCAGCTGGAGCCGAGTAATGCCCGCCCCCTTTCGACACGACACATGTCCTCAGGTTTGCCATAGTCTCCACCATTCACTGTCCCTCCCGGTGCCGAGGCTCAGAGCCAGGTGCCACTCATCGCCATGCTCGCACCATAGATGCGCTTTAATTGCAGAGACCGACTTCTTTATAGTCACATGTCTACCAAATTTGGGAAAGCAGAAGCAACCTCAGAGGGTTTCATGTTTAAAAAAAAAAATGGAAGGGAGCACATTTCTTTTCTTATGTCTTGCCTACTCTGCTCATAAATGCCCACCTGTCTCTGGTAGGCACTTGAGTTCTTGGCCCCTGCCTTGAGATCTAACTCAGAGGTTCCTGAACTTGGGCCAGAGACCTCTGACTGGCTGTGAAGAGATTGCAAGACATCTTTATGCACACTAAGCATTATCTTCAGAAAAAAAAATAAATTTTTTCAGATATTCATATATATATATATATATATATATATATATATATATATATATGATCCTCTTTTAGGAATGTAGATAATAAAACAGAATTCGCTGTAGCTCTCAGTCATGTATTTTCTAAGTAGATGGACTCTAGAAACACAGCTATACTCATCTGGTGGGGGGCAGTTACCAAAAACTGTTTTTGTTCATTTTAAAGATTCTCATTTGGCAGGATTGGGGATCACTGTTCTAAATGGGTTTATCTTTTCTAGATGAATACACGAAGGAGGTTCTATGATATGAGTAATATTAAAGATGTGTGAAAATACTTAGCAAATTTATAACTAATCTGTTTCTGAGCGTAAGGTTCACAGTCATAGTAAAACATGAGTGAGAAGGAAAGACACTTAGTTACCGCACCAGGTCCCACTTAGAACTCTCTCTACTGAGGGCAGCCTCACCGCTGCTAGGTACAGGAAGAGAGGCACAGAGCGGAAGCGTCCAACCACATGGGGCAACAGCAGCAAGGGAAGAGGACCCACCGTGGTGGTGGTGCTGCTGGAGTTCTTGCTGACTTGCAACTAAAAGCTGCAGAGGGACACTGTGGTGGGCTGACTTCTGAGATGATCATCGCTGCCTCTAAAGATGACTCACGGCCTTGTTTAATCCCCTCCCTTCGAGTGCGGGATGGATCCAGTGACTTCTAACAGAAACAATAGAGCAAAAGTGACATCCTGTCACTTTTGTGATTAGGTTACAAAAGACCGTGACTTCCATCTCCTTACCAGACGTGCTCTCGCCTTCTTGGCTTGCATACTTTGATGAGGGGGACTGCCATTAGGGAGAGGCCCACATGGCAAGAAGCAGAGGTGGGTGGCCTGTGTCCCTTAGCTCAAGAGCTCTTGAGGAACCGAATCCCACCAACCTGAGTGAGCTGGAGAGTGGGGCTTTCCTTAATCAAACTTTCTGATGAGACCACACCCTGAGCCAGTATCTCAGGGTGTGGTGGCATCTGCCTGTGAGAGACAATGAAGAAGAGGATCCAGCTCAGCTATGCCCATATTCCCGACCCACAGAAAAAGTGAGATAACAAATGTGTGTAATTTTAAGTCATTTGGTGTTGGGGTAATTTGTTATATGGCAAGAGATAACTAACATATACTGCAGGCTTGAGTAATCAAATGCTATTCTTCACATAGGCAGTATGAAGAGTCCTAAGAGTCCTGTTGGCTGTATAGATTGGCTTTTTTTTTTCAGTTATTGTTGCATCCAGAATTTACAGCAGAAGGGGCTACTGAATGAGATTATTAATAAGTAGTGATTCTTCATCAAGGCAAACCAGTTATGATGCAAGTCTGTTTTTTTACACTAATTGAGCTTCTCAGCTCCGAACTTAGACCACACACCGACACCCCTCCCTGTTGCTGATCCAGGGCACTGGGGTTGCCTAAAAATGTAAAGAAATCATATATAAAATGAAGAGTCCTCAATGTTTTCTCTAGGGCAGTGGTTCGGTTATTAAATTTGTTTATTGGGCTTTTGAAGCTGCAAATTTGAAGGGGCTGAAGTTAGGGTGTGGGAGACTGGTTTCAGGCAGAGCACTTTGCCAGTGAAGGACTGCTGACGGCCCGGGAGGACACATTAAAAAATCCCCTCTGGTGGCACTCCAAGGCTGTTTGGTGTTGGGGGCTAATAGACTCTGTCAATCTCCCCAGGTGCTGAGCGCAGTCTGGGAAAAATAGATGCTGGTTACATTGTGTTCAGTTAAGAAAGGCAGTGCAATCTGTAACATATTTTTAAGATTGTCACCAAGAATGTTTTAAAAGTGGTACTTCAGTGAGTAAATTCTTAGTTTTCCAGAAAAATGTAGCTATCCTCAGTTTCTGAGGAAGTCAGATTGTAAATGTTTAACAGAATATAGTATAAGTTAGAATCATGTCTTTCAGTCCAAGGCTCTCTATAACTCTCTGAAGAACTCAGAGGAACAGACAGAAAATTTGGGCCCCCACATAGAGGGAGAACTTCCTTTTTCTTTTGTAACTTAAAAAAAACCCCAAAAAACCACTCCCTCCTTTCTTGCAACATGTCTACACTATCCTCTAAGGCAGGAATTACCTGGATGGTATTTTCACTTAACTTTCTATTGGTAAGGATTTTCTTTCAGGCGTCTTCTTCAGAGTGCTCAAATGAAAGGTGGATGCAGGAGTGCAGACATTTCCAATCACAGTGTCGGATATTGTTTTGCTAAGTTAGCCCCAATACCCAACTCCCTGGTTGGTTTCCTGAGGTCCATTTAGCTTCTGTCTACAGATTTCAGCAGGCCCTTGACCAGACATCATGTCTATAAAGATGCTGTCTGGATACATACACAAAGATTTCGATAACCGACAAAGCGGTAACTAACACTATTGCGCACTTATTATGTGACAGGAAATGATGGACATACTTTTACAGGTACAGACTGCTTTGAAAGTCACAAACACCCCATGAGAAGGGCACTGTGATCACCCCCACATTACAGATGAAAACCCTGAGGCACAAAAAGGGCCAGGCTTTGAACCCCAGCAGTCTGGCACTATGGGTTGCGCTGGTAACCATTACACTGTACTGTCATTATGCCTTGTATTTACACAGCAATGTTAACAGTCATTCCATTCTGAAACATTTACAACACCTGGAAACAAGGGATGAGCAGGGGCCCGGAAGGCAGGTGACTAATCAAAAGCCCAGTGTAGGAGCCGGGGCTCACCTGTGTACGAGGAGTAATTTCCCAGGTACGAAGTCAATAGCTGCACACTAAAAGGCTTATCTAGCCAACTTATGGGAAAGCGACTTGGAATTCAGGCAGAAGAACCGAGAACTACAGAATCACTGCCTAAGGTTCAGAGAGGAGAGCGGCTGCCCGCTACAAGCGCGTTCAGAGGTTATGGGAGAGAAACTAAACCCGAGGACGGAGGAGCTGGCCCCGACCACGGCCGCAGCCTCAGATTCACGGAGACAGGCAGCTGGAATACATTATGACGGAAGCTGAGGGAAGCGGTGGATTTCAGTGACTTTGGCAGGTCGAACCAGAAAAGAAGGTTTGGACTTACTAAACAGGATTGATTCAATGGACCCAAAGGCCCGTTTTTTGCTTGTAAAACACCTTTAATACAAAGATGCATCTTATGTTGTGGCATTAATTTGACTTACCTGTGTTTTCAGCTCTATGAGAAAATCATTACCTATTTTTTAAAAAAGTCAGTATGATTTTATATCTCTTTCGGTAATATGATATGAAGGGTAGTGGGAGTCATATACTGCTGTACAATTTGCTTCTCCACATAGACTAAGGGAAACTCATGAAACTGATTTACTTTTCAATGAGCCAAATTACCATGTTTACGTTAAAAAGGATTCTCAGTATACTAGGATTCTACAGTATTAATCTGGATCAACTCAACAAAACACTTTATAATGGAACAAGAGGACTATGGCATGATTTGACGATTTTAGCCAAGTTTCTTGTTCACACCAGGTTCTTCATCACACACACATAAAACATAGTTATATTAATTAAAATCTTTGTTTCCAATCCAAATTATTTCAAATACATAGGCAAATAGAAAACTTCTTTTTCAAAACAGGAATAGGGCATGCATATATATATATATATGAATATATATTTATATATAAATAACATTTATATATGTATAAGCATTTCTAGAAATACTACTTTTTTCTTTCTTTCCCTTATTTTGAATTGCTGTGTGGGGTCTGGGATATCTTCTGAGGATGTGTACAGACATGTGGTTGTTGGAAGTCAATTGTTTCATCATCAAAGACTTGCATGTGGTTTTTATGAAGAATGCATTCTCGAACACATAGTTCAGGACGAGAGAGAAATATAAAACATCTTGTAATTGTTTTAAAATAAACTCTTACACTGTTTATTTAGTTTTAATCTGCATGTTGTAGATTGGTTATGCACTTGTTAATCACTGTTGTATGTATCTCCAGACAGAGTTGTAAATAACTTTTCAGTCCAAGTGAAATACGCTTGCACATGTTTACACGCAAAGTATGTGTGTATTTATGCCAGTGTGTAAATATGTGCACAATAATAATAGACTAGTGATCATATAATACAGCATCGCAAGGTTCTGGCACTATGGTCAATTTAATATATAATGCAAATATTCTTTTTATTTTGTAGTATCTAGAAATGAAGTAAAAATATAACTTAGTTGTTTTATTTGATTTTTTTTTTTGCTGGGCAGGTCCTCGTTTGCAAATTTAAATGACTCAGGAAAGAGAACCACAGTTAGGAGTATTCTCACTCGATTCACAGATCTTGATGATTAAAAATACAGTTCTCTTTGTAACATCACCCCGCTTGTATATAATTTTGAAAATAAAAAGGAAAAATATATTATATCAATTCACTTTGGGCCTGTATGCCACATAGAAAATAAACAGAAAATACATTATTTTGAAGAAAGTTTAAAATGTATATAAATACACAACTACAACCACCTGAAATTCTCCTTGGTGTTTATGTAACTTGGCATTTTCATGTCTACATTAAATTGCCTGGAAAAGTGCTTAATTTTCACTTTACTTTGTCCTGCGTTGGATATCCTGAGATGCCATACTTACAGTCTTTCTAGACTATCGTAAATGTCACCTCAGAAGGGAAACACTGAGATAGGCGGGATAGAAAACAAAGGCGGCAGCTACTTAATCTGTTGTCTTTAATATCTGTTTTCCTGGAGAAACACTTACTCCTGGCAGTGGGTCCGCCCCTCTGCATTTACCTGTTAAGAATTAACATAGAAGCCGGTGCGACCATCCTGTGGGAACTACGGGTCACCAAAGAAAGGCTCCTTCTCTCCTGAAGTTGGTTACAACTCAAAGCTCAATAACTGGAACAAGTCTATTCACATTTTAAGTGTGAAATGTAAGTAATTAATTGAACAAACAAAATGCCAGAAGTTTCACAGTAAAAGAAAAGTTAGGGTAATGACATGATATTCTAGAAGTCTCCCTAGACAAGGTGAGTTCTCAGCTAAGTTGCCTTTATTCATATTATGACCCTCTTAATTTTCTCCGTTACATGTTCATTTTTTTGAGGGGAAAATAAAGAGTAGGATTGGGGGTTCCTGAGAGAATGGAGGGATGATGGGATCAGAAGCATATTGAGATCATTTTATTGTGAAACTGGAGGATGAGCTTAAGTATGATAGCCCTGGTCCTTGTTTCAAGTGAGGGTGTATTAAGTGGACAGTACACATCCCCAAGTGGGAAGAAGAAATAGCAAATGCAGTAAAAGAAACTAAAACACTAAAAGTCGTAAAGTACCCAAGGTCATGTTTACTTTGAAAACATTTAAGTACTAACAGTGAGAGGACACGTCAAGTGGACCTTGGGTGCAAATCACATCTATCTGCCTAGAATTTATACACCAGCCTTCTTTCAAAAGTTGGGTAGTTTACAAAATTGATTGTGTGAATTATTACATGTTTTGTCAGTTATTTCTCCAGGGAAATACGCCAAAGGCAAACCCATCGTTTCAGCTGATTTAGTGTTTGATGCCACAGAATTTATAATTGGTATGACAACCATAATGAATAGTGATCATCAGGCTGGCAAAGCCTGGGCTGACACTGTGATAGTCCTTTTCGGGCTCGCCAGCTAGTCTACCATAGACTCGTCCTGATAAATTTGAGGTTATTTCTGAACTTCTCAATGACAACTTTCTGAATACTAGAAATTAGCAATGCTTTATAAAATAGAAAATCTTTTATTATATAAATATTGCTGAGCCCCAATTTTTAAAATGTAGTCTTTTGTTATTAGATAGAGGGGGAGCAGGTCTCTTTTTTCTTGGCTCCCTTCTCAAAAGAGCACAGGGTAACCCAGAGTTCAGTGGGATGTTTATCTCAAGGCATGAAGAGATTTATGGGTTCTAGATAGATATATAAAAGTCTGCTTAAAATAAAAAATTATCGGAATTTTCGTCCTTGGCAAAGCCAAATAACTGAAGGATTAAGGCACATACATGTTTGCCCCATAAATCTGTCATTAAGCAAATGTGACACAATGCTTCAGGTATGTCAGATCCCAGCTTGCTCTAAATGGGTAGTTAAAATTTCCTCTTCCTCACAATAAATATCGCATGATAAGGAAAGCCTCTTTGGCTAAGCAACACAGCCCTCAAAAGCAAGCCTCCCAGTTTTACAGATCCATGAAGGCAAATGCTAGAAGGGCGGGGGTGGGGGAATTAGAAATGGGAACCATCAAGAGGATTGGAAAGAATGACCAGGTAACAGAAAATAATAAAAAAATAGGGTCCTCAGAAAACAAGAAAATATGGATAATCTGGGTTTACACTGCTAGAATGTAAGCTCCATGAGGGCAAGCTTGTATTTCACAAAGGAATCAGCCAGTAAATGCTGGCCGAGCAGATGAATGAATCCATGAATGAATCCTCTATAGAGAGAGCCCTGCCTGGGGAGAGGCTGCGAGTGCTAACATGCATTTGGGACAACTTTTGCTGACAACTTTCCTCCACATAGAGAAAGGAAGTAATTTTTTAAAGTGATAAAATGAGACTTAAAGATATGCCCAAGTTACATGCTCTGGGGAGCTCATCCCAGAGGTTTGGCATTTGGAATCTATGCTTTTTAGGCTATTATGGGAAAGATGATGTTGTGGTTTGAAACCTGGTAGAAAAATACAAGAGCTGCTCCCTGAAAGGCATGGGGTGGCTGAGGTGTGACTGTCAGGTGGGCGGAACTGACTGATAAGAAGAAAAACTAAGCAGTTGGGAGCCCATAGCTGCACACAGGTGGCTCTCACTTCCTTGAAATACAATCAATTTAGGTAGGCTTTTGTTTACAGTAGCTTTTATCTAGAAGATAAGGTTGTAAAAACATCAATCAAAATGAAGTACTACTGTTCCTGGCCATATCTCAGCAGGTTCATCTGTTTTATTTCTTCCTCCCTTTCCAAATACCTTAAGGTGTTTAAGATGAGTGAAGAGATATCAAACTATTAAAGTGAACTGTATTTGCGTATGACATACAGATTTGCATTCACTGAACCACAAATACCGCTCCTGCGGTGATTATATCATTCCCAGGTTCATTGCTTTAATTATCAATAACATAAACTCTACAAAACAATCTTTACGTCGTTTTCAATAACACTCCTTTAAGAAAACAAGGATCGAAAGGCTTCTATGTGTTGGTGCACAGCTTTCAATTATTTATACCCTTCCTTTCCCCCAAAGCGGCACACACAGTAAAGGGGCACAGCAGAAATAGAAAACAGAGCTGAGGAAAGGGAGCGTGCAAATATTTCTATTTTATTGTTAAACTGAACTTTGAAGGTCAGCTGTATAGTTTCAAAACTTTCAATTTAAGCCCATAAAGATTCTACCTGATTTTATTTTTAAAGGCATTACTTGGTGAATGCAGGCTCTATGCAGTGAAGCTCTGATCCAGGGAATTTTTCAAGTAATGAGGGAAGAAACTCTGTTGAGGGTGTGAAAAGGCACTCTGGGCTCACATCAGAGGACAGTCACCAACAGGGCAGTGAGGTGGGCAGAGGACAGTCTGACCTCCATGCAGACAGAATTCACCTGGCGGTCTCTTGGGGACAGGCCTTAATGCTAGACAGCGCCAGCAGGTCTCCCTGGGGCTAGATTTGGGTTGTGCTGAGGGTCCACGTGGTGGAGATACCTAATCTGTCGTTCTTTGGATTCTGAGCCATTCTTCAGCTCTGGGCTTTTTGAGTAGCGTGATTCTGTTAGATCCTCTTCTAACTACAACTAGAGTAAGGCATTCAAGCAAGAGTAATGCCCTGCGGACTTAAGTCTATTAAGTTATCCCGTTTCAGGCTTAAGTCACCTACCTTCAAAGAACACTGCACTGGCTTTACCCCAGATTCCTCTCCCTGGCATGGTCCTGATGTTTGGAACTGGTAGGAGATATAGGCTCTTCGATTCCTATTGCTCTGAGTGAAGTCATGCCCCTGATGCTAACAGCATAACCACAGTCGTAACAGCAGCCGGTACTTTCATTGTACGCCAGCAACTCTTCTGAGCTCTTGATCTGCACTATCTCATGTAAAACAAAAGCCCTAGGAGTGGCTAAGATCAGTACTTTATTTTAAATTTGAGAAAACTATTATCAAGTTGTGCTAAATAGATCAGAATGAGATGACAATGAAGAGAACACGCACTGGGTACTTACCAAGTGCTCAGTGCTGTGCCAAGCCCTTCGCATCTGTCATTTCACTTAATGCAACGAGCCTGCGAGGTAGGACGCATTGCCGGCGCTATTTTACAGACGAGAAGACAGAGATGTGGGGAGGGGAAGTAACCTCCTCTAGCAAGAAGAAACAGGCTGAAGGCAGCCAGTCCCGGCCCATGGCCTTCGCATGTAGGAGTCCCTCTCCGACAGCTCTGCCACACTGCCTTGTCAACTCTAAACTCTTTCAATCCCTTAAAACATGACTCCCAAGCCCCACCCCATCCCAATCTCAAGGCAAGGTTCCTGTAGATCTAGTTTCAATAAAAATTCTTTACTAAAGAACTCTTCCGCACTGGTCGAGTCCTTCCCCTTTTGCAAAATGTGGAGGCTGTAACACGTCTTTAATGTACCTGCTATTTTTACCTGTCTTAGTTCTTCATCTATAAAGCAGGAATGATAGTGCTTGTATCTTGGAGTTCAAGGCGAATTCGAGAATAAATAAGCATAATTTGTATATAGTCATTGCTGCCCCATCACAAAAATTCTGCCCAAGAGTGGAATCTAATAAGAAACCTCCCCAATCTTCCCCTCTACCCCCCAACACTTGAATAGGCAGATATGTCCAGAGGTCTGGAAATAAACCCACCAGAGAAAATAAAAAACAGGATCGGTCAAGTGCTAATCAAGACAGCACTTCTCCCAGATTTACCCACGGAGAAACGATGATGGATTGAGGGGTAGGAAGAGGAAGTGGACCAGGGTCAAGACATTTCCTACATTTATAAGTAAATTAGATGCTTCTTTGAGTCAGAAAGCAGGGGAGGGCATTTCACAGTCACTCCTGTCTTTGAAAAGAAGAGCTGGTCAGCTTCCAGGAGACCAGGAGAAATTCTACTTTAACCGACTCAACAGAAAACCCTGGTGATATCAATGATTTATAAATAATTAAATATAGGCTCCAGCTTTTATTGACACAACACCATTGTGCCTGTTCCCACCACATTCAGGCCACAGGTGACATGACAGAGGGCCACACACACAAGGTTCAGGGCAGGGTCTTGAGGTTCTGTTGTGCCATCCACCCTAAACACATATCCTGTTAGGCCAAGAGCATTCCGAAACACCAAGTTCCACAGCTCATCTTGGTAATAAATGATTTTTATATTTAACAAGAGACAGAACATGTAAGGAACAACCTTGGGTATTTTAACAAATATTTAAAGACTCTGGAAAGAAGATAAAAGAAACTTCTGACTCAGGAAGCAAATGCTGTTTGAGACTCCCGTGACGAAAAGAACACAGGAGGCCTTTGGGACATGGAGGCTGGCCTTTAAGGCCGTCGGGAAGCGCATAATGGATCTTTAGAAAGTCCAGCAGCCAGCACCACTTTCTAAAGGTGGCCAGATCCTTTGTTTTCTTGGGGCTAATGAAGACACTTTATTAGACAATTGCTGGGAAGAAACAGCAGACTGAGGAGATAAAAAACTACCCCCCCTTCCCAAGTAATAGTTGAAGGGTCTGGTATGAGTGTGGAAAATTGCAGGGCTAAATTCCAAAGACAGGACACGTTTCAGTAAATACTGGTTCTGTTCTTTAGCTGATGGGTAGAACACTTGAGTTCTTAAAATACTTTCACAATTTGTACAGTCATACATCTGACCCTCAAAAAACTCATTATTTTGACTTGACAAATGAGGAAACTGAGACTCTAAGAGGTCAAGTGACTTGTTTAAGATCAGACAGAGCAACTGATAGAGCTTTATGGACTCAGCTCACCTGCCTCCCTGTGCAGGGTTCTTGCTCACCTGCAAAGCTATCTCCTCCTTTTTCCTAACTGCAGAGCAGGGAGAACACCACCTCCTGTCTTCCCAAAGAGGATGCCATACACCAGGGATGCCGAAGTCACGTGAACACAGTCCCCGTCTCCCGGGGCTCTCAGTAGTAAGGCAGACAGGCAAGGAAGAAGGTAGTGGTCAGGAGGAGACACGTGTTGTAAGGGTACTGTGTGCAAGGCCCTGTGGGGGCCAGAGAAGGTCAAGAAAGACCCTGGGCAGAGGAGAGGTGACCTTGGAGTGAGTCCTGAGGTAAAGGTTCACTGAGTGAGTTAGACAGGGAAGGTGCTTCAGGTGGAGGACATGCAGATGTAGCCAGCAGACAGACCACCAGAAAAAGCCTGGGAGATGTGGGGGCAGTGTAGAAAAGTCTGAATAAAAGAAGACTATGGGCATGGCAGAAGATCCAGCTGGAAAAGCGCGGTGCGAGCAGGGCTGCTGAGGCCTGGAGGGCACTGTCTCCCCGACACGGGGCTTTGAGGGCCCCAGGAATGCGCTAAGTGGAGAGTCCATGCCTGCCAGTCCCACCTGGAGTGCGCGCCAGTCCTTCGCCCCAGGGTGATCTTTTTTCTTGAAACTGAAATACCCCGGGCCATGTTTCTCTGAAATCTCTCAGCTAAATATTTACTTTGTGCAGGGCCAAAGTATCTAGTACAGTGCACTTATTTGGGGATAAACACATTAAAGAAAAGTATACGTTAAAACAAATCCTCCCCTCTCACCATTTCTATTACATACAGAAAAAGGGCTGTCACTCAAAAAGAGAACCAAACCAAAACAAAACAAAAAAAGCCCCCAAAACTGAAAACTATACCGAGGGCTCAACTTGCTGGGGTTGTCAGGACAAAGTATGTGTAGATAAACAGTCACAGCCCAGCTCCACAGGGTTCCTCCAATTTGTATTCTTAGAGAAGTCTGCGGGCAGGAGGTGACTGGCTAACAGTTTCCTCGGTGAGTTACATAGCAAACTTATTTAACTGAACAGGAGTCATTAGTTAAATTTTATGAAGATAAGGACTTCCAGGAGTGAATTCCCTTCTGATTGTTTTTTGATTAAAAGCAAGACAAGGGAGAGTTACACTGAAACTGAGGTTTTGCTTTACAAACTGTGGCTCTCGGCTGGCCCACGACGGCCACTCGGGCTGGGGCTGCGGTTTCAGTCCGTTGAGTTGAAAGCAATCTGTCAGTGTGGGGAGGAGTTACAGAGGTTATTTTAAACATTTAGTTAAGCTTGTGACTGTCTTCTTTTAAAGGCGTTCCTGGCTGCAAAACGCCTCATCCTGGGTGACATAAGACAAGCTATTGAATGAGGTTAGGCTGAGGTCCCCGTAGTCAGAGAGCTGGTCCACGCTTGCTGCCATTAGCTAATTAATAGGTGTTTATTTTTAGGGCTTGAACTAACAGGCCATGAGAAGGCCAGTGCAAGATGATAGTTGAAGTAGTCTGTGAGTGCCTCATGCTTGCAAAAGGCCTTACTTTTTGTGCAGTTGTTGATGTAACTGAAGTCCTTGTCAGACCGGTAAAATTTAATGTCAAAGAGAGAAAACCCCACCCCACTCCATTATCAGAAGGGCCATTGTAAAAATAGACCCATGATCACTACTTAATGAAACATTTGTTGAAGGAAACAGGAAGAAAAATATGAGCAATTAGTTATGGCAACTGGTTGAGTCCAAATTCTCATTCAACACTAGATATTAAATAACCAAAATTCCTAATATTAGGTCCAATGTCTTACATAAACAATGACTAGGTTTGCTATTTATTTTTTAATGAGCTCTTTACGACTCCGCAGACATATGCTATTATAAAACCTATTTAAATTTCTGGAATTTATTTTGATTTGTGATTCTAAAGAATTCAAAAGCAAAAATGGCAAAAAAAAAAACTGGACTCTCACTAAGTTTAAAAGATGCTACAATTAGGTATTTATTTATATTAATTTATGTTTAGCTCCTTCACAAATAGCATGTTTCACAAAAGCACTACCTTGTCTGCCTTATCATTACCTGGCTTATAGTGGTATATGGCGCAAGACAGGCATTGAAAAAAATAATTTGTTGAGTTCGTGAATGACGGGTAGAAAAGTTATGCAGAGTCTCGCTGCACGGCTATTTTGCTCAGGTCTGGTTTAAATCATGAACCTATGGGTAGTCATAGGGTGAAGCAAATAGTCTGAAAAATAGTGCTTTATTCACTCATTTGATTTGGTTTACGTGATGAGCTTTCCAACGCTTCCCCAAGCAGGAGAGTCGGGGGGTTGACTGGTGTGGAAGTTAAAGTTACTGTTTTTCACACGTACATGTTGTTTTACTCTCAGAAAGCTTGCTAGAATACTTTTACAGGAAAATGGGCCTGGGACTTTTCCCTTTCAGTTTCGATTTGTCACCTCAACCTTTGTGGCATGTATTTAATATCTCAACACTGGTACTCCTTCCTTACCTTTCAGGTTAACACAAATCTACTTCTAGCCACACTACTGAGAGGTAACGGCTCTGGGAAAGTTGTATTTAATTTAGGACAGGGAAAGACTTCCGGCAATGGTTCTGATCCCTACCAGTGTTTGTGCTTGAAGCTGAAGAGCTAGGTGCTGTGTTATTTAGATAGACTTCATAGAAAGACACTAGAGACCTCAAGAGACAAAAAGTCCAGTCTGTAAAGTTGTTACATCCATAATCAAATAAGCTAGGCTCCTAACGGGAACAAAAATGGCCATTTACCACCACGATTTCCACAGGGAAACAACCCCTGTGCCTTCTGTCTATTTTCATGCAATAGCCAACACAAATCAATCACCCAGAGCTCCTGACACATTTATAGCACCCTGTAGGCTTATTTTTGGAACAAGCATAGGTTTACAGAAATAGACTACAGTCACCATTTGAAAAGAGTTCCTTTATCTCACCCAATATTACACGCTGGTTCTAGACTGGATCTGTCTTTGGTAGCACTAACGGTCCTCATGTCATATTTTGAAAACTCTTAACTAAAATGCCTTCAGATGTTTATATGCTGCTACCAAGCTCTCCAGCATGAGATCAAGCATTTTGGAAGAAGATGGAAATAAAAACTTTCATGAGGAAGAAAAATATTACATGTGGGGCATAATTTCAAGAGGAAGACTTTTAGACTCATAATGTGATACTCATACATTGTCTTAATTTAATTGAAAAATAGTTAAATAGGGGGCTTGTTCTCTTATTGAATCTCACTTATTTGTTAGGATTAATGCCATTCATTCAGGAAGTATAAAGTGTTTGTACAATTATAACAACAAAATTCTCATTTTGTATCTTCATTTTGCTTAGATTCAATACTTAAAAACTTTAAAAAAAGCCCTGGGTGGTGTGGCTCAGTGGACTGAGCGCTGGCCTGTGGCCCGAGGGGTTGCGGGTTCAATTCCCAGTCAGGGCACATGCCTGTGCAGGCCAGGTCCCCAGCTGGGGGCGTGCAAGAAGCAACCGATCCATGTTTCTCTTGCACAATGATATTTCTCTCCCTCTCTCCTTCCTTTCCCCTTTCTATTAAATAACTAACTAAATACATACATACATACATACATACATATAATCTTAAAAAAATAAAAAATATACCACGAGAAACAAAAGGTCACAGGGGATATTTTTTTAATTCCTGTGTTCTGTTATCAAAGTGTTTAGCATAATTTGGCTTAACTTTATTTACAATGTTTCTATATTTATTGTAAAAATGAACATAATCAACTCAAAAAATGGTTTGCAATTTTGAAACTCCTCAATTTGTATGGGATGGGTCAGTTTCTTTGGGCAATTGTACCACAATTATCCAAAGTTAAATGACAGAAATTACCCAAGGACTTGAGACATTGGGGACAATTAGTCTAAAGGATACTTCTGCAGCCTCTTCTTTCTTTATATTTCAGGAAACATGTGAAAAGAGTTTTGTTAAAAATTTTACTAAGCTAGATAAGTCTGAAAACATTAAAGGACCAAATAACTGTAAAGGCACTTTCCTTTTTTTCCAGACATGAGAAAATAGCACCAGTTTACATTTGTATACTATTTTACGCTTTCTAGAAAATGTTGATATGTTATTTAGGAGGACGATGTATTTAGGGAAGCTAAGGGAAGTCCCCAGAAACTAATAGGCAAGACACTGAAGTTAGGATTCAGCTTTGCTTACTACTTACCCCGGAATGATAAAGGAACCCTGGAAAGTACTATTGAATGATTTTATCCCATTGTCTCTATCACATTTATTACACTTTGAGTTGAGTTAAAATAAAAAAAAAAATCCTTATATTTGGCACCTTACCTTGTATAGGGAGATCAAATGATTCATTATTATTATCCAAAGCATATTTAAATAGTACAAATTTGATGTAATTGCTAAGCATTATTAAAATGCATTTAAGTAAGTTTTGAAACTAACTGAGATGCTACTGGCGATGTGGGCTCTCAGCTCTTGAGTTCGGCAAAGAAAGGAGTCAGAGACGTGAACTCTAGCACAAGAGGGAGTTTATTTATCAGGCAAAGTGAAAGCACACTCCGAGAGATGTGAGCCGGCTGCTCAGAGAGCTGCCTTGGCCTTTTAGAAAGTCACAGAGACAGAAGAAGTGAGCCAGCTGGGCTGTGTGGACTCAGGAAGCAAATTACAGAGGCAAAAGAAGGGCCCTTGGAGACGGGTTCTGGGGTTAGTTTGGGACAAGCTGCTGCTGCCCACTATTCCCATGGTTGCAAGTCTTGTGGGGACCCTTAGAGCTTAAGAGAAAGAAAGCAAAGATACCTGCCTAAAGAAAGGAGATGCGAGTGTGCTCTAGAGAGTGAGAGCACACACTGCGTACTTCGTCTTAAGAGCTTTGTATCTGTTTTCTAAAGGCAGGAATTTTAGGAAATCTCTCAGGGAAGGATCTCGACAGAATATCCATCAGCTTTCCAGGTGTGTCCTTTAATATGTTGATTCACCAAAATAGCATGTGGGGTCAGGGACGTGGTCTCTACTGATTGGTTTGTGCTAAGGTAGAGGGTCATTTGTCATTGCCTCTGGTCCTGACATCAGCCATGGCATAGCTTCATCTGGTTTTGCTGTTTTTCTGGGCCTGGAGCTGAAACACAACTGAGGCCTAGACGTATCTCCAGTGTGACCAAAAACTCTGTCTCTGGGGCTGACAGACCCAAGGCTTTGTTCCTACGATTGTCTGATGCTGACCCGAACCTCATTGTCCTGAGGGCTTAATGCTTAAAAGAGTAGTAAGGAGGGGGTGAGTTAGGGCACGAAATGAGGCCACTTGGAATCAGCTGTCTCTTTTTCCCCATTCCACTTGCCAAAGGATGTCCCTGGCTTCTTACTGTCCTGCCTCGGAGGTGTGATATTTTACATTTCAATGTCATCACCTCTGACTTCTTAATTTGTATCACAGATGAATCTTTACATTCTATAAAATAGGACTTTTGTCAGGCATTCTAAGACATCTAAAGATAACATTTTAAAATCTATCAGGATATACTAATTAGATTATTAGGAATTTTAAAAAAATACCTAAATTTAAACTACTTATCTGCTTTTTAAAAAATCCTCACCTGAAGATCTGTTTATTGATTTTAAAGAGAGAAAGGGAGAGAGAGGGAGAAGGAGAAGGAAGGTGGGGTGGGGAGAGAGGGAGACAAGAAAGACTGATGTGAGAAACATTGATTTGTTGCTCCCGTATGCTCCCTGACAAGGGATTGAACCCGCAACCTAGGTATGTGGTCTGACTGGGGATCAAACCTGTAGCCTCACCTGGCCAGGGCATGTTTTCTTTTTTCTTTTTCCTATAAATATGATTATTATTAATTTCTTTTTGAATGTGAGGCAACATTTTCTTTTCAGGTAAGTAAAAATATATTGGCCTTAGTTCAATTTTTCAGCTGGAAGTTGCATAATTCCTGTCAACAAATTACTCTCCTAATTTATTTAGAGAAATACTAAATATGTTACACATGTTATCTGGCCTTTTGCTATGATTCCTGTAGCTATACATTGGGATTTTTTTTTTTAAAGGACCTGTAACATTTTTCAAACAAACAGAAATCAGTCCTTAAGTAATGGAATTGACTATAACAATAGTATAATTAAAATCTCACAGCAGTGCTATGATAAAAACATATCAACTAATACAATGTTAGTTAAGCTAATAGATTTTGGGGAGTAAGTATACTCATTATAATCTTAACATAATTCTGGATACAATGAAAGGTAGGATACTCAAATAACAAAAGACTAAATAACTTTTAAAATTATATACAAGTGATTAAGATTTTAAAGAGGTTAAAGAGTAAAGAGGTTGGGAGGTAAAACTCTCTCTCTTAGAATGACAAAGAAATTATCGTTATTTATGTCTTCGCATCTTTCTTAATAGTAGAGTATCCTTGCTAATGCAAATGAAAATGTGGGTTCAGTGTGAAACCATAGCTACTAATTATTGCACTGTAATGTTTGAAAAGCTCCCACAGTTCTGTGGTGTTGAGGAGGAGTGCGTGGAGGAGTGACAGCGGAGGAGATTTCGCTAAAGAGGTGAAATTTCTATTTGGTTTTGAAATGTGAGGAAGAAAATGTAAGACAGAGAAGGATGGAAGGGTAAAGACAAAGGCTAAGATAAGAATGAAGGCATCCATGTCTGTACTTACAGCTTCCCTAGGAGTCGGTATGAAATCAGTGTAGTAGGCACTGACTCTGAAACTCAAAAACAAAAACAAAAACAAGCTCCAAAAAACAATACAAACCAAAAAAATAAAAACCACAAAAAAAACAAACAACCCTAAACTGATGATACAAATTTGGAAATTATGGTCAAGTGAGGAGAATACACAAGATTTGCTTCTGGAGATAAAGACAGAAGGAGTCTGAGGACTGAAAACTGGGCTGAGAGTGTCAAGGGCAAGTGGAGGAAGGGGAACCAGCAAAGAAGGTTGCACAACCTGAGAGGCATCAACGGGGTAAGGAGAGTCAGGGAAGAGTGGGATCACCAAGGGCTGAGATTAACCGTGTCCAAGAGAGGACAGCGGTCAGACCAGAGAAGGACCAAGCTATCTCTGCTGGGTCTAATGAGAAGGTGCTGCAGCAGCAGTTGCTAAGAGACTGCAGAGACATTGGGAGCAGAGAACCCGGGTGCAGAGAACTCGGGTGCAGAGGAATCTTTGAAGACATTTGGTGGTGAAGAAAAGAACAAAGCTAGAGGGAGAGACAGCAGGAGAATGAGAACAGGTTAGATGGAGATGGGCAGCACTTGATATATTGGTGGCCTATATTTTGGGGTCTATATGATCATGTATATAATAAAATAATTGCTGTTCTGGGAGTTATATCCATAGACCCAATCAGAAGGACACAGGGTAAAAAGATTCTAATACTAATAGAATAAAAATGAGAGGTTGTCATAATAAGATGATGGGTCTACTGTGGGGGAAGTGGATACATTATATGCACAGTGAACAAATGACTAAAACACTGAAATCTACAGATCTAGAACAATTTCGGAAATATTAAAATTTTTTAAATAAAGAAAAGATAAGTAGCATTTTTTTTTTTACAATTTTAAGATCTAATTGGTTTTATTGAATGTGCCACAAATCAGGTAGCACCCTATCTAGTACATAGAAAGGGGCTCTCAATAAGTAGCAGTTTTAATAAGCAGGTTTAGGAGATAAAAACACAACCCAATTTGTACCAGCTATTGACTATGGCAACAATATTGTAAATTCACTGGATTGAGGATTTAGAATTTTATGTAAAGAAATAGTAAGTTACTTTAAAAATATGTACTTTCAGCTTTGTTGAACTCTAAAAGTGAAATTAAGTTTATATTAAGGACACGAATGTTTACTTAGAAATATTCCTTCTTTGTTTCACTTCAATTTTATCCTATTTTATGAGCACTGTCAGTGTTTAACTTTGGTAGCTGTGGGAAGTTGGTATTAATGAGCTTTGTAGCATAGCAAAAGGGCTTATATGTCTCCATGTTTAGTGTCACTGGTTGATCTCAATTTAATTAGCTTTCAGGGAGAATTATTAAAATATTGGCCAATCTGAAAGGTCTTTCATAGGTGTATGTGCGACCACTGTGAGCAGTATGAGTTAGCTGTTAATATAGCACAGAGGGTCAAAACAACAAGTCATAACATATAGAGAGGGCTGAATTAAACTTTGAGCAAGCAGTTTCTCTCTTACAATAAATCCTGGGTCCAAGAATTATGGCATAACTACCAGTTCTTTCTGTAAACAGTATTTGAGTTCCTGAGAGATGCCCAACTTGCAAGTAGTTATCTGCACAAGGTGATGTGAACAGTTTTTCCACGAGTCACTGGAGAGCAAGTTTTCAAGCTGCAATGTGTGGAAGTTTCCCAAGTCCAATCACCAGCTCAGGCTGTGATCAGTGGCTTTTCTTTGAACTCAAGTACATACCTGATTGTGTGTATCAGTGTATCTTGTATACACTTGTATATAGACCTTTGCGTCTGCCTGATACATGTCCTTGGCTAAGTTTCCTTTCATGTGCATGGCTACCCAACTTGCTGGGTCAGTAAGTCTTGTGCTCCCAGGATGTCAACAATCATCTGACCGTTTTTCAGGTAATAACTGAGGCCTAGAAGGTCCAAATGTGTGGCCCACCCAACTCTTTTCTTCAGTTAATAGCAGGACTCAGAAGAATCTCACAAAGATAACTGAAATCAGTGGTCATCACTGCTCAGTGCCTCTTTTGGCAAGTTACTACATTCATAATTTTACTATGATGGGAACCCAAGGATATAAGAATGCCCTTAGCTGTTCTGTGATTGCCTTGGGAATATTTTCCCTGGCTGACTCAACAGCCTGGAACTTCTCCCATGTATATGTTAATCATTCACCACATTATCAGAAATACACAAAAGTGAGAAGCATACAGGTCCTTTTTGGTGAATCTGTGTAAGCAAACTAAACCTCACAGGGCAGTGCCCTGACACTTGAAATGAGCCTCACTGATACTCAGAAAGACAACGCATCTCCTCACCACCAAAACAAGGTACCACGTAATGGCATTTGATGGTTTCACTTGGGTGGGGCAAGATCACACATACGCAGTACCATAAAATCAGCGGAGGGATTGTTTTGAAAATGGCGCCTACAGGAACTCCAGCCAATTTCTACAAGAGTGCCAGATTACGTTTATGGCACTGAAAGGAAAAATAGCAGAGGAAAGGAGAGGCATCCAGCACATGAAGAAATTGGGAAAGAGGGGATTTACTTACCAAGGAGATACAAGGGGAGAGAGATGAGATTGTACAACTCAAAACTGAAGCATGATTTAAAATGAGGTCTAATTACATTCCGATAAAAAAAAATCCTCACAAAAGATTAGAGATTTTATCCACAGAAGGAGTAATTATTCTTTACTGCTGCAAAGCAAATATAAAAACAACGGGAACATTTTGAGCAGATTCTTAAGTAAATAAGGGTGCAAAGACCAGTGTTTGCTGCACAGTATAGGGCAACGAATGGAAATATGAAGCTTTTCACAACTGCTGTAAGGAAATACTCTGATTTTTCTCCCCTGAAATAACTGGTTTAGTGGCCTAGATGTCCAAGCCCAACGTCACCAGCCATGGCCACCTCCACCACGGGCCTGTCCCCTGTCACCACCTCCGGCCATCTACCTTTTGCTGAGCCCCCCAGCTAAGCACCAGGCACTCTGCCAGGCACCTTGCACACTTTATCACGAACCTTTACTATAACCCTGTGAGAGTTATTTTTAATCCACAGATTCCAGCGAATTCCAACATCCATTTCCCAAGTGTTCCCAATATGTTCACCTGAATCAGGGCTCAGAGGCTCCTCCTATGTCCACACCTGTTTAAACAAGTGGCTCTGGTTGCATCATGCAATGACTTTGAAATAACGAACGCTTTGGGTTTTACTAAGTGAAAGAGGGTGCTGCCAACTAATTGGGAGAAAGGTACCAAAAAGGCATTTCCATTTTGACAAAAGTGCTTAAGTGCTGGACTCCTGGTAAACCTGAGTTGAATCTTAGACTTTTGGGGGAGGAGGATTAGATAATGTACAAATTACACATGGGGACTCGCAAAGAAACTTTTAAACAGCGTTTGAAAAAAAAAAAAAGGCCTGCCCATTCCCAACATATGTTTTTACACAAATCTGCATGCTCCAATTAATCTGCTGAACTGCCGGTGTGCAGCTGGACCGCCTTAATCATCTTTGTAAGCACAATGTACAATTTGTGGTCTGATTTCCAGCAAGAAAAGTGCACCTAATTTTGGCTCGCCCCATACTTAAACCTATTTTAGAAAATTAGAATTTAACCATAGCTTTACACAGTCTTAAAAAGAAAAACTGTGTGCAGCTGCTGACAGGTCATTGATGTTGTAATACTCTGAGTACCCGAGGAGAGATTTTATAGTATTATCCCAATGAATGGCATAAAAGAGACTTGGATTTAAAAAATTCATCTCTACTTGTCAAACATTATTAGGAAAGGAGGGAAAAATGGAGATTTCTTGGGATGATCTGACACAATGGCATGTTTTTCCAGTCCACCATGTCTAGCTAGCAGAACTCTTTTCTTCTCTAGTGTGATAAACAACTGTTTAGTACAATGCTATGTTTGGAACAAGGCAAGTTTTATTTTCTTTTTCTAAGCCTTTGGCTCAAGAGAACAGTCTTATGGGAAATGGCTATTGTGTTTACTGTTATTTGATGATGAAATGTCATCTGCCTAAAATACTTCTGTGATAAATTATTCCATTCAATAAAGCCATCAATAGTTTGGCTGGTTTATAAATGCAATTTGCATTATAATGCATTGAGAAATCCCAGACGAAAACCTCCTGTACACACTAGTTCATATCAACAAACACAAAAACGTGCTTCCTTGTGCGTGCTCTCTTGTTCTCTGTCCTGGGGTGAAAGAGTTGTTTGCACCTTAAAAAAATCATAAAAATTCTAAATCTGAAAATACTATTATCATTTCGCAGTTCAGTACAGAATCTTTTTACAGCAAAAAAAAAAAAATGTTGAATTATTAGGTAATTTAGAGGGTGATGACCGACCAGAAGTGAATTAGAGATATTACAATGTAGTCCATTTTCTTGTGAAATGTCAACGACTGCTACACATCATCACATGGTTGCTGATCTAACAAAAAAAGAAAACCCATCCACTCACGTTTGGGAGCAAAGCTCCTCCTCCTGGTGGTTTGTTTTTGCCACACCACTGACTTTTTATGGTAGTGTTTATTATTATACGTATTTGGTTTACGTATAATGATGGGATAAGAATTGCTTTCATTTTGGGATTTTTTTCATGTCCCTTAAGATAACTGGGGACACCCTCAAAAGACCAGGGTTGGTAACTCTTGGTCTTGTGAAAGAAAACAAGCTCCTATGTCTTAATTAGTCTGGTCATGATCCATGACTACTTCTGGGAGAGAATCCCTGTTGAAGTTGAAGGCAAATCTATACATACTGGCTAATACTCTGCTAAAATAAACTCAAAATATTTTCCTCTAAGGAGAAAACCTTTCTTTAAAAAAAAAGTTTTCTTTTTTCTCTTTTCGTCTTATTCTTTTTTAAGAAAAGATTTTATTTATTTTTAGAGAGAGGGGAAGGGAGGGAGAGAGGGAGAGAAACATCAATGTGTGGTTGCCTCCCATGCGCCCCTACTGGGGACCTGTTCCATAACCCAGGTGCGTGCCCTGACTGGGAATCTAACCAGTGACCTTTCTGTTCACAGGGTGGCACTCAATCCACTGAGCCAGACCAGCCGAGGCAGGAGAACTTTTAAGGAAATAAGCCATTCTTCTGAGGAGGAGCGCCTCCAGACGCTGTTTAGGTTATGTGTGGTGCTGAGCGTGCTGCCTCCTCTGTTTAAAAGCTGTGAGGCCACAACCTGCACCTGTCTGCCAATCCCTCCAGTGCCTGAGATCTCTATGAAGATGGGGACTGGATCTTATGTGTCCCTGTGTTCCTAAGGTCCAGCACAGGTGCCCAGACTGTTTGCTACGATGGATGAATGGAGATGCAAAGGAATAACCTATCTGAGTAAAGACCAGTAAGCTTCTGATAATTTAGACTGTAGTTCTGTCCAACAAGCCAGTCTTCCCAGTCTCGCTGTGCATCGGGGCTCCTGACCTCGGCACTATATTCTTGAATGTGTGCTACAGCTTCTACCTGAACTTTTATGGGGCTAAAATGAATTTTGTGCTAAACCTCCTGTCTATGTTTTATTTTGAGTCAAGTGAGAACATGTTTCAGCAGTTTAAAAGGAAAGGGGTTTAAAATGCAAAATGGGTACCTATTATTTCTTTGGATGTACATATGCCATGAACTAATGGTTTGTTCAGTACATTAGGTAAAACCTTTGGAAAAAGAATCTCCAGTCCTGGCCTCCACTCCTGATCTTGATTAATTGGCTGTGTGACCTAAAGTAAGTTTCAGTGAGTTTCTGGGCCTTCTTCCTCACCTGCTCATGAAAAGGTTGGACTAGATGATCTCTAAGGTCCTTTTTGGCCCTAATATTAAAAAAAAACCCATTCTATTATGATACTTATTTCTATATGCAAAAGGGAGTCCTAGAGATTGATAAACAAAAAACAAGAAGGAATCTTAAAAAATAGTGTCTTGGCTTCTCAAAAAGAGCAGTGTGAACTCCCAGTTGTAACCTATACTTAAACCCAACAGAATGCACATATCAAATTTACTAGACTATCCCTTCTTATTCCCCTCTAAAATGCTAAAAATAAATATGTAAAAGGCATGAGGAAGTGGTTTATTTGCCCTATAATTATTTAACAATCTTTACTGTCAAGCTAAATCTAGAGGTGTGTTCTTATCAGGTAGCATTGGGTTTCAGGGAATCTTTGAATCTTCTGATACTATATGCAAAATTTTGCATATGTGCGAAAGATATACAGGGAGAAAGCTCATAGCTTTAATGAATTTTTAATTCAAAATTTTAGGAGCCTCAGCCTAAATCATGTCATTAATTGATATTAAACACTGTTGGAATTAGACCTAAACTGGATTCCTAGCCCAGACACACAAGTTTTCTGACTTCGAGCCTCAGTTCTCTTATGGGTAAAATAATAGCACCTACGCTAAAGATGGCTATAAGGGTTAATAAAATATATCCCTGGGATTAATGTGCATGAAACCCCTGGTCCAGGGCCCATCTTATAACCAGTGCTTAATAAGCAACAAATACATTTTACTCATACATTTTGTTTTAGCAAATGAGGTGAATCATAACTCTTTCATTTATTTAAGTCTTCAAGGTTGTTCACTCTTGATAATCAAGTCAACTTATTAGTAGGGTGAATTCCTTTTAAAAAGCAGATAAAAAAAGAGAAAATCTGAAGATAGTGGGTAGGTGTGAGGTGTGTGTCTAAATATGGTAGCTTGTAAAGGAATTCATCTGTAATAGGATTCTAATTATACTAGTTTATACAATTATACTACATGTGATAGCAACAACCATTGGTTAAACCACAGTCGAAAGTGTTTTATAGTTTTGGTTTGCACACGTCTCATTTCAGGAAGGGTTCCCAACTCATCTTGGTGAGCTAATGAGATTTTCTGATCCAAGCATTTGTTGGCAGGAAGTCACCGAAACTTAACAAGAGGGCTCAATGAGATGGTTTTATGGGTCCCGTCTAGCTCTATGATTCTCTTCTCCTGAATGAAGAAAAACAAAAGCCCATTTAAATGACACTGGAAATGGTAATGGAAAAAAAATACAATAAAAAACTGAAAAAAAAATGACAATGGAATCTACTTAAATATCCAATTAGTCTCAGGTTCCAAATTGGCATAGTGCTTCCATGGCTTGACCCACCATGGGACAGGGTGCTTAAATGTACAGGAAATCAAGACTCACTCTCCATTTGGAATCATAGTAAGCAGAAATGGCTGTGAGAGTTTTGGATTCAAGACAGAAAACTTGTTTGCATTTCGAAAGAGGGAGTGAAGGGACAGCTGCTGATACTCGGTATAGTATAGTATGACCACAACATAAAATGAGACTGGCTACCACACGCCACACAGGAAAAGCAGTCTCTCTTTCACTGGACCATGTTCAGAAGACCAAACTGACACTATCTAATGCACCAACTTGGTTGAGTGGTTTCTGAAACCGAGGTAGCATTCTTCCCCTCAAAAGTTCTTTGGGAAAGAGACTGTAATTTTTCCAGTCTGCTGTGGCCCAGAGAAGTTTGGTTACCTGGGCAGCTAGTAAGGGCCGGTGATAAGATTTGAACTTAGGTCCCACCAATTCCAGAATTCCCGATTCTTTCCCTGGCACAACTGGTTGCCCCCTGAATCAATGATAAATACCAGGAACTTGTATCACAGTCAGATGGGGCAGGGGGTGGGGCTGGTAAAATAAACCTTCTTAGGTCTCAGATCTAGAGTCTGAGTTAGGTCTGGAGGAGGTTCTGGGATCTCTATTTTAAACAAGTGCTTCTGTTAATTCTGATATGTAGTCAGGTTTGGGAACCACTGATCTACAGTCCCCGGAAAGGCAGGGAGTGAGATTTGAACACTAAAGAACATAACTGGACTTAGGTGGGTTGCGAGATGGCCTTTGATGTAGGTCTGCCACGTTTTTAAGAGAAAAAGCAACTGTCCCAGCTGGAGCACGGGGCCACTGAAGGAAGAGTAAGGCTAGGGGTGCATGTAAAAGTCAGGCAACAAATAGGCTCATCCGTTCGGGGAACTCTAACCAATTGGCAGTGGTTTCCTTGAAGCCCTGTGCAGAGAAGGATTCTGACGCCGGGAGTGGTGGCACACAGCCACATGGTAGACATGCCAAATTTAAATACAGATCTTTATTTTAAAATGACAACATATGGTGTATTTTATAGTCCATCGAGATTGGCTTTGTTTAAATGAATATAAGATAAAAATAAGATGAATAAGTAAAATTTAATTATCTCCCTCAAATTTTACTTAGTCCCTACAACTCTGTTTTTAATTATAGCTTCATGACTTTTACCTGAATTCCTCAAGTGCAAATACTTTCTTATAAAATGAATTTCATCATATCTTTAGTGCAATGCAGAAAAGGAATCTTAAATATTTATTTCGGCATTTTATATTTTTATTGGTTTTGTAAACCACTGAAACTATAGAGTGTACTTAAAGTGAGTTGATTCCATATGCAGTAAATCAACTGGAGGACAGACTACACTGTACACCATTTACAAAGTGAAGCACTACAGCTAAAAATATAACTTCTTCCCCTCCCACCCGTAAAACCCGCCAACATCCAAACTACAAAATTGTATGCTAGAGAGATGTATACTATATTCCAAGATAAATATATACAAATTAAGCTGGAAAACCTCAAGGTGTTATTGATTAATTCTAAGAAACATTTCACAATCAAGTCTCATAGACACTGTTTCTCTGGCATAGGTGCCGGAGAGGAATAAAATGATTGCAGAGGAAATAAATGTGGAAAGGAGCCTCATGTGGAAAGGAGACTTATTAAAATACTGTAGACTAGCGGCAAAACAGAAGGAAAAGTTGGTAGCTGGGCAGAGGAAGACAAGCGACTACAAAAAGGACTTCAGACTCAGTAATAAAACATTGCTAGGGGCACAGAGCCACTGCCCCTCTCTCTGCTTCCCTGACCTGCTTCCCAGGATGTCCTATGTCTCTCTCATCCTCACCTGACTTCCTGTGACCCCCGCCCAAGACAGCGGTAGGGTCAGGAGCTTCAGAATGTCCTAACGGAGTAGGCGAGAGGCAGGGGAAAGCTGTGAGGAAGCCGACAACCCAGGGAGTGCATATGCAAGGGTGGTAGGAGTCTTATCATCAGTGCGAGCCCGCCAGGCCTGGGCTAACAGCATTTCGTGTTCAGGATTATGCTCCTCGGCACCCTGCATGGGGCTCTCTCTGCACAAGGGGCTAACATATTCTAAGACCAAGCAAGTGAAGCTCTAGAACAAATTACACAGGGGCTTCCAATTCTAATGCTAACTCACCAGTACAGTTAACTGGGTCATAAGCCATACCTTCCCAATTACCTGAAAAAAAGCTTAAGACCCCATGTCTGGAACAGAGCCTGGTGCATAGCAGATGCTCAATAAATGGTTTCTGAATGTTGCTTAGATGCCTGAATAGTTGATGGTCTGTGGGCTTGAGAGCTAGAAGCTGGCGACCCTTTATATTTTATATAAAATAAAAAATATAGAAACCTATAAAATAGGTTTCTGAAAAACTGAGGAATAAAGGGAAATGAACAATTATTTTCAGAATGCTCTAAAAGTCAACAAACAGCTGTACAACCTAAGGTAATCACAAATGAGAAGGTGCGTTTGTTAGGTTGTGAAGGTGCAAGGGTTTATTCACAAACTGAGAATATTATAAAAATGCTTTCAGCACATGCTGTGTATATTTCTATTTTGCCCCGGTCACTAATTTTGGACATGATTATGAAATACCTGTATTCTATTCATACTTACGGCTCAGAAAATATTACTGTCTGACCTATCAAATACCTATTCAGTAAATTAAGCACTATAAAAATGTACCTATCAACAACAATCAAGATAATGATCATCCCTGCTGATATGTATTTATTTTTCTGGTAAACATCAAACTCAGAATAACCTTAAAATGATATACCCGCAAGATCTGAAGTTTGGATCAAAATTATGAGAGAAAGATAGAAATAGTAATTCACGCAGAAGTTCTGAAAGTCTAAGTCTATAAATGTAATAGGAAATTTCAAAATTATTTCCGAATGAAAGTAAATCGGGAAAACAACCTCACTTATAGAAGAGGTTCAAAATGGCTCAAAGACTTAGATCTCACCCAAATGAGGAAAAGAAGAGATCACTATGTTGGGGTGACTGGCAACCACTTTTAATGTAATTAAAATGAGCCCATTTTATGTTTATTTTATACGAGGAAAGAATTATTTCTCCTGCAGGTTCTTTTCTGCCTTTCCCCTCTTTGAATCTGCATTCTGGGCTGAGATTCTATATATATCGCATGAAATGAGTTTACTTAACTGAACAAGCACACTGCAGAAACCATGTGATGACAGGAAAAGCAATCCTTTTAACACGAAAAATAATTTTATCTTGAAAGGTACAGCATGTAGTTATAGATGACCTTGTACTAGCACAGGACAAGGACACTGATGCTGGAGAATTTAGAATGTTAGTTCCAGGAGGGAAGAGACCTTCACCCTCCACCCCCCTACCCAAGCCCCTGGGCCGAGAGAGAAGTAGACACTCAATGAGAAACTAGTGATGAAAGAAATCGGTCCCATCATCACCCCTGCTGGCCCAGGAATTTATCCAACAGAGAATCCGGAACCACAGAGGCCCCTGGCAGACCCTAGGTCTGTGAAGAAAGACTACAGGCAGGCAAAGGAGAAAGTGAATTAACGGAGCTCGAAAACCATAATCTAAAACTGCACTATTCAATCTGTCTCATTAGAAGCTTAATGGGAACTTTGTAGAGAATTAAACGGTGCATTTTGAAGAAATAAAATAACGTTTCAAAGTAATATTTAAGCCAGATACTTAAGGGAATAAAAAATCAAATTTCTGAAAGTAGATTACTGCTCCTTCTCCGTATGGATTTTCATGACATTAATCTGTTCATTGACAGAATAGTTCTAATTTTCTAAATCTAAATGAACAAATAAAAACATAAATTAAATACAGGTAGAAATCACAGGAAAATATTATACTCCTAAAAGATGAAAGTGATGTAAAATTATGAAGTAGTTTTCTATAAATGTCAAAATATCATACTTATAAATTTGGAAAACAGATAAAATGCTTCCCAGGGTACATCTTACATGTTGTTGCCGTTTAAACCTGGTAGTAGATGAAATTAGAAAAAGCTGCATGTTATGCTTCATTGCTATTGGACCAAGACTTTGGCAGAATAACATTCACCTTTTCGTTTGAACATAAAGATACATCAAAACTCCCGAGTTGAAAGGTTAAGTGTACTCTCTGTGTAGTTGATAAATGCAGGCTTAATCTAATCAGGGCTGTCTCAGGCACCGCTGCCCTGACCCAGGCTTCTGGTTTCCATGCGGGTAAGATCTAACCAAGATGTAGGCTCTAGGCCTTTGACCTGCTTGAGACCTTGTCCGTGCCAGCCGAGAGTTCTGGTTAACAGCCGGGGAACTCGTAGTTCAAATCAGGAACATGTGCACTTGGCTAATATAACACATGGCTCTAAAATTAAAATGCAACATGATCGAGTGCTTCAGGATATTTTAACAACTAGGAGAGAGATTATAGCTAGATAAAACTGGGCTTTCAGGTCACTTTTGCTCATTCATGTTTCTCCCCGTTTCTTTAGACTAGACAAATTTAATTTTATTGTATTTCTTAAGAATTTGCTAGAAAAACAAAAGTTTGGTAAGTTGTTTCATGGTTGATTGATCTTGGGAAACGGGGATGTTGTAAGCTTTCTCTGGGACATGTGTCGCTTATTAGATAGTTAGCTTTTTCTATTTCCAACTGAGCCAAACCAAATTAATTAGAAAGCGGTTTGAATTACAAGCTAAATACAATGAAAAGTAATAAAAACAGAAAATGACATTTAGGTCATCAATAATATTCCTGAGGTAATTCGGCATTGATTTTTTCTTGCTTTCTATGATAAAGAGCTTTACAGGTTGTCAAACTGACAGTTTAACCCACAATTGTTACAGTAGTAACAACTGTAGGTGTCAGGTGCACACGTTTAATAATGGGGAAGATTTATTTATTTTTTTGGTTCTCACTTTGTTTCTCCTGGAAATCAATACTTAGGGGTACAAGATGGCCTGAGTTACCATGTACCTGAGGAAATCCACAAATCACCTGTTCTCGTACAATTCAGACTCTTCAAAATTCAAATCAAAGTGGATATAAGAGATTCTCCCAATAGTATATTAGTGTCTTCTTTTTTAATTAAAAAAGTGGATTGTGACAATCTTTGCAAAGAAGTACTCCTACTCTTCAAAGCAAAACTTTATTTTTTGTGCCCTGGCTGGTGTAGCTCAGTGGATTGAGTGTTGGCCTGTGAATCAAAGGGTCTCTGGTTCGATTCCCCAATTGGGGCACATGCCTGGGTTGCCGGCCAGGTCCCCAGTAGGGGGTGTGCAAGAGGCAACCACACATTGCTGTCTAAAAATAAAATAAATAAAATATTAAAAAAACCCCAAAACTTTATTTTTTGCTAAGTGAAAAGTAAAATTCAATTTATTTTAGAATGTTTGTGTCCATGAAAATCAATGTTTTGAATTACTTGTAAAATTTCAGTAAAGGAAAAACCCATGGTGCGAAGACTTCACAAAATAGCTAAACTTAGGAATTGGGGGGAAGGGAAAAAAAAACAGTGAAGGTATAGGTTTTGTTTTAATTATATAGATTTCTAGTTCATAAATCCCTGAAAAGTATTTGAAGAAGATTAGTGACCTTTCACTTAAATTAAAATCCTGTGTCTCCAGTTATCTTGGGGTCTGTGATTGTGCACCCCCGCCTCCTATCTTTTAGTTACTGGCTAGTGCCTGGGGCTGTGGGAAGGTGCCCCTGCACCCAGGTCCCCAAAAGGCCTCCTCCCTGACTCTCAGTGCTGCACGGGAGCTGTGTGCAGGGACCATGTAAGAAATCTTCCAATTCAACCTCAGGAGGACACCCCATGCCAAACTGTGCTTCTGGTGTTCAGGAAGAGGCTCTCGGAGGTGCCAAGGTCTGAAGACAGTGCCAAGTGGCACAGATAACCACTTGTCAGAGTTCTCAAACAACTTTAGAGCAGCCACTGGGACGGCATGAGCACCTTCAACACCCTGAAGGTGTTTTCCCGGCCAGACAGGCCGAAAGGCTTCACCGCTGAGGGCATTTTGATACCAGACCATTTAGCATACCCTTTGACCCCCACATCTTTAGACGGGAAGGTCCAAACTCCTTGTCATGCAGTTTACAAGATTGTGTAGGGTCTTGCTCCTCAGAAGATGTGCTTCCTATGGCTTTGCAACCACCCACACACTGCTATCCCCAGACACACAGAATGAGATGCAGCTCTCCCATGCGCCAGCTTCTCTAACCCTGCCACGCCTGTACTTTTGTTTCGCTTCATTTGTTCTTTTTTTCTGGAATTACTTCATCCCCTCTTTTAGAGTTGAGTCTAGTGGTCTCTGGGGAACCTGAGAAGGACCCAGTCATTTATGCCAGAGGGAGAAGTGCCTGTACCCCAGCTCTAGCGCCATGCTGTGCAATGTAGTAGCCACTAGCCATGTGTGGTGTTAAAATCAAAATCGAAATGAACGAAAGTTAAATAGAATTAAAAATTCATTTTCTCAGTTACACTAGTCACATCCATGTTTTAATAGCTATATGTGGCCAGTGGTTACTGTATTAGACAGGACAGATAGAAAACCACTTGCTTTACTGCAGAATGTTCTCTTGGATAACGCTGGTTTAGAGAGTAAGGGGTGTCCCATCCACCATGATGCCAATAGCTCTAGATCCTGAAATCTTTCAGAGCCAAGTGCCATTGATGAGGGTGAGGAGAAATTTCAGCTCTCAGTCCGCCACAGCCACGCTCACTAGGTCACTGTGGCTGTTAGAATCAGAGAAGCTGAAAGAACACTGATCAAACACTAAATGCACATCTGGGATTTTGTTTGTTTGTTTGAACCCTGAAAAGAGCATGAAGAGTGAAGAGCTTCTTGAATCTACGTCTTCCTGAATGCTGGCATATGAAATATGCATCTAATTACAATGAAGGAGAGGGCGGGAGAGAACAAACTATTACCATTATGACTATACTGCGAATGCTGTTAGTTTTTTTGCAATAGTCCAGGCTACATTTTGGGTTATATGGGCTTATTTTTCCTGCTCCAGAAATCTATCCACTATTCATAACAATGTCTTCAAATAGCTGATTTCCTCTTGGAACACGTCCTTTTGAAATGTGGAGATAGAATTAAACAGATGTTATCAGAGCATGGAGCTTCCAAGGTTTAGGGGGAAGACTGGAACAGGCCACCCTCTGAGAGTAAAACAAGAGAAATCAACACACAATATACTCCAGGATTCCTTCAGTATACATTTACCAGGGTCTCACCATGCCAGACTGAGTGCCTGGCACAGGGATGCAATAGTGGGCAAGACTGAGTTGATTCCTGCTGAGATAAATGTCATCGCCTGTCAGTACAATTCAAACCAAGAGATGGCTGGGAAATGGACAGCCCCCTGGGGCTGGACTGCTGCCCTAGAACAGGATACGTCCCCAGGGAGGCCAAACTGGAAGTTAATAATGTAAAGAAACTACAGGTCCACACTGCTTTACCTGAAACCCTTGAGCCAGAAAGCTTTAAGAATTAAATTTATCAGATTTAGAAATTTATAAATACCATATATTATGTCATACCCACAGTGGGAAAACAGAGCAGTACTCTGTAATCGAACATATTGATATTTCTGAAGCAAAACACGTGATTTTGTGAGAAGTAAAATAAGTAAATTCTCTAAATAGTCTTACATGAATTCAGGTCAAGTGTTACTGCCAAATAGGTTTTGGTGTCACTTTACTTAAAAAAAAAATACAGTTTTGAGAACCTTTTGGGATTCTGAAATTGTGGATAGGGACTGTAGGATCTACTTGAAATTATAATGTGTTACCAATAAGATAATTGTAAATACAGAATCTGGGAAAAGAATAGCCAAAGAGTGTTTCCCATTTGTCCTGGAAATAAAGTAGTTCCAGTCTGTTGAGTTTCTCTCAAGAGCTGGTCAGCCTCTCCCTAGAGTGGTGGTTCTTGCCCTGCTGGGCAGTGGAATCAGCTAGAAACTTTACAAATCAATGCCCAGACTACAAAAGTCCGAGTCTCCGAGGGACCGGATATCAGTGTGTGGGTATGTGCACGTATGCATGCATTATTATTATTTTACTTTTTCAGTTAGGGTATCAGATATATACAATAAAGAATATAAAAATGCAAAAATCTCAAGTAACCGCCACCCAGGACATGATATAGAATACTCCAGGTTTCCTTTTCAGTCCTTTTTACCATTATGCCCTCCCCGCTGCCGCCCATCGCAAGAGGCACCCACTACCGTGACTTCCAATCATCAGCGATTAGTCTCGGCTGGCAGTAGTTTGTGATACTGGTTCTCCACTGGGCAGCTCACTGGCATCACCTGGGGAGTTTAACCAGCACTGGCATCTGGGCTCCACCCCAGAGATGACAATTTACCCATATTTTGCCATGGATGATGTGCATTTTTTGGCCCAAATTTTTGAGGGAAAAATAAGGATGTGCATTATACATTGGGTAGTACTAATCCCATATCTGTATAAATGTTTTTAATTCTTTTATGCTTATGTGCTAAAAGTGTAACTCTAGAAAGCAATAACGATGTCCGTATGCCAAATAATACCCTGGATTATGATAATCGGTTTTATATACAAATAACACATTGAATTAAAAAATTAAAATAAAAGATTTTTTTCCTGAAAGTTTGGGCCCCAAAATGTGGGTGTGCCTTGTACATGACAAAATACGGTACATGCTCTAGGCGGCAGCGTTTTACAACTACCAGGTGATTCCAATGTGGGGTAGATTGCAAACCGCAGCTTTAGTGACTAGAATATTCTTTGGCACACAAGCCTAATACTTAAATACAAAATCATCAAAAATAATCAGAATGAGGTTGCCTTTTGTAGAGAGTTAAGATTAAATTTCCTCTCTCCTTCTCTACCTCCTCCCAAACTTTTTCTCCCAAACTGTCCTTCTCATTCTCCTCCTTATTTTGCTTTCTTCTCTCCGTTACTTCCTTCTACAGCTAATTAAGACAATTGCTACTACAGATATCAGAAGTAGCTTAAGTTCCATCTATTAAATTCCCTATTTCCTCCCTTTACTTTCATTTTTTTTTTTCAGGAAGAAATAATTTTTAGGAAGGAGACAAAGAGGGAAAGGGGAGAGAAACAGAAAAGGAGGACGGAGTAAGCCAAGTGGGGAGGGGCTGCAAGGCCTGAAGGGAGAGGAGGTAGAGGGAAAAAGAGGTGAGGTGAGGAAAGAAAACGCATTCTCTTCTGTCGGAGACTATTTCACCCTGCACGTTCGCCTTAAAAAGACCCAATAGGACAAAAGGAACTTTTAAAAATTGCTGGTGGGCACCCTGGTGTAGACTAAAAAGGGGCTCTTTAATAAATCCCACAAGTCCAGTGACCAAAAGTAACCGCACAGGGGGATCTGATCATGTTCCGAACTGGGCAGTCAAGACGGGGAGGCCCAGACCTTCGTTAGTAAAAGGTTTATCTTCGTCTTAAGCAAGCCCTGACCATTGTTTCTGCCATCTAGGTTAACACACCTTTCTAATGCCTCTTTTTCAGACTCCCCGAAGTATAACCACCCTCAAGAGAGCAGAGTCTTATAAACTATCCTGTAACCCAGTCCCTTCCTTGCTTTCTCCCAGGTTCACAGAATCTTCATCAGTTCTCTCCTTAACTCCGAATGCATAAAAGAAGCTGCAAACTCTCATTCTGGGAAGCATTTGTGTCAGTCTGTTGAGATCTTGCTTCCGGGTACGTCCTCTGTTTGGCTCAAATAAACTCTAATAAACTCTTATAAAAATGTTCTACGGGTTTGGGCATTCTTATGTCAACACTGGCATATCAGCTGACCATAACTTATTTACCCCATAGTTTTTGGACCTCATTGTGAAGAGCACCTTCCCCAGGGCCCCCTCTGTCCTTGGCAGGCAGTGTGGCAATTTGGTTGAGAGCTGGGTGCCTCAGTCAGAGTGCCTGCCCCTTCTCGCTACAGAATAAAGATGTTACCTTGGGAAGATGCTGAATTAACCTGTTGCAGTCAGTTAAATGTTGACAATAGCAGCTACCTGTGATGATTAAATCTGATAATCAACCAGGCTAGGCTACGGTGCCCAGTTATTTAATCAAGCGCTAATCTAGGTGTTGCTGTGAAGGTATTTTATAGATGTGATTCACGTCTATACTCAGTTTAAGTAAAGCAGATTACATTCTATAATGTTGGTGGGGCTCATCCAACCAGCTGAAGGTCTTAGGTGGAAAAACAGGTTTCCCAGAGAAGAAGGCATTCTGACTCAGGGCTGTAACAGAAATCCTGCCCGACTTTCTTGTGACAGCTGGCCTACGCCACAGATTTCAGACTCAAGGCTGCAATATGAACCCTTAGCCTGAATCTGCAGCCTACCATCCTGCCCTGTGAGTTTCAGAGTTGCCAGTTCCCACAATTGTGTCAGTCGGTTCCTTAAAATACATCTCAATATATGCACACATCCGAGTAATATCCTATGGGTTTTGTTTCTCTAGAGAGCCCTGAGTACCTGAGGAGGTAATTAATGTAATATGCTAATGGATACTCACTCAGTGTTAGTTAGTTTTTAGGGTAGTGTGGGCTCGTCACGGCTTATCTCTTCTGCCACAACCAGAAGGCTCACTTTTGATGTAGTCCCTATCACTCCTCCACCCTTTGTAAACTTTTTTTCTATAGATGTCAGGTCAATTCTCTCTAATTCACGGTCCCACAGACCTGGACAATAATTAGCACTGAAAGGATAACCTGGGAAGTTAAGGTGCATGCCAGGATTTAGGAAATTCCTTTGTTCTGGACCCCTTGGCCGTCACAGATACCTTTACCCTCTTTCCTATTTCCTCTTTGTTTTCTACCTCCCAGCCCTGGCCCAAAGTCTGGGTTCTGCCTGATCTGTTTCCCCAGGGCCCAGCCATCTCCGTCATGGGGAGTCACCAGGATAGAGGCTTCAGTTCATCTGTCACTTTGACAGTTCAGCCATCACCGACTGACTTCACTGACATAAACATTCTCGTAGCCACTTACACAAACCCATTGACCATGTAAGTCAAGCATGGGGGGCTGGAGAAGAAGTGGTTTCATGCACCCCTGATTGGACTTCCCAAATAAAACTTCACCTTTGTTAGTCCCCAGAGGAGCTGGCCAAAGGCAAGAGGTTGGAAGGGGACAGCTATATTTGGGAACAGGGACTACAGCAGCTGAAGTCTACCTTAAAAAATTTCCCAAATAATTTGGAAAGGTCTACTCGGTGGAAGGGTCTGTCTGTGTTAGTACTGGATTATTTAGCCTAACTGCATTATTCTCCATGTTAAGACAGTGACACCCAGAAAAGAGGTCTAGTTAGGGCAGCAGCTAATTTAGTGCTAGACTTGGACCCACGGTCAGGCTTCTCTATGTAGAGCCCAGTGCGTCCACCACACCACAGGGCCGTGCCACAGCCCAGGGACTGACTGGGTGGGGCGATGGGACTTAAAATTGTCTCCTTTACCATGAAACTACTAACAGTCACAGAAGCCAGTACTCTCTGGCTTCCTCTGACTGCCCAGGAAATCAATAAGCCCCTGGATGCGGGGTTCCTCGGGGCAGAAAGCAGCAAGGGAGGTAACAGGACCTGGGTCGGGCTGGTACTTGCAGTTGGTCAAGATATAAGGGGTTACATACATCCGTCTCCTCTCCGTGGTGTCCAATGAAGAAACTGGATTGGTGATTACAACTTCTCAGGCATTCCAAATTCCTAAAAATGATCACTTAAAATGAGGAAGTTACTTCTGAGTGCAAGGCAAATTCGAAGCACCTCCTCGATCAGCCTTCTCTTGTAGTCACTCCACAAGGTTTTCCTTACTTGCCGGTATTACCTCTGTAGCAAGACTCCCGAATTTCGGGGTCACTCTCCGTGACTCACAAAAGGCTAATTCCTAACAACAAAGGGCATGTGGAGACGATATTTCAGGAGACGTCAAAGTGCTTCTTGCTGAATTTAATGAAAGTGAAGTTCTGAAGGGTGAAGGTCCAATTACTGTGTGAAATTTTCCAGGTGGCTTTGCCTCGGTGACCTGACCAGGTGGGAGCATGAAGACCACCTGCTTCTCTGTTTGCACAGTGACTAATACATTTATAAACACTTTATAAACATTTAACTGTGGCAACTTTCTTAAAATAGTTCTTTCACAACGAGAATTCAACAGACTTGAAATTACTGGGTGACTCTGTAAGGCCACTTGCAAACACGGCGACGGGCTACAAATTCTGGTGATGCTGGAACCCAGTCCTTACCAACAGGCCAGCATTGCTGCTCCCTGTTATGCTCGGGTCTGACTCACAAAATGCAACACTACATCTTCATTATGCAGGGAATACAGAGCAGACAACGACAATTTTATTGCAGGCAAATTGGTGAGTTGTAACACATTTGGAGGGGACCTGTTGCAAGATTTGGAGTGAGCTCTGAGAATCAAAATGATTGATCCATTTTCTGGTGTTGGGAAAACTAGATATTCACATGCAAAAGAATGAAATTAAACACTTATCTTACACCATATACAAAAATCAACTCAAAATGAATAGACTTAAATGTAAGGCCTAAAACTGTAAAACTCTTAGGAAAAAAAAAATAGGAGAAAAGCATCTTAACATTGGTCTGCGCAATGATTTCTTAGATCTGTAACTACAGCAGAGGCAACAAAAGCAAAAATAGAAAAGTGGGACTACATCAAACTAAAAAGCTTTGGTACAGAAAAGGAAACCTTCAACAGAATGAAAAGGGAACTTATAGAATGGCAGAAAATATTTGCAAACCATGTATCTATCTGATAAGGTGTTAATATTCAAAATATATAAGGAACTCTTATAACTGAATAGCAAACAAATAACCGGATTAGAAAATGGGCATAAAACTTGAATAAACATATCTCTGAGATACACATATGGCTATCCTGCATGTGCAAATGATGCACAACACCATTAACAATCAAGAAATGCAAATGGAAATGAAAACAGTGAGGTACCATTTCACACCTGTTAGGATGGCTAGTATTTAAAAACAAAAGACAAAGGTTGGTGAAGGTGTGGAGAAGCTGGAGCCCGCGCACGCTGTCCGTGGGAATGTGAAATGGTGCAGCTGCTATAGAAAACGGCACTGAGGTTCCGCAAAAAATTAAAAATGAGCTGCCATATGATCCAGCAATCCTGCTTCTTGGTATACATCCAGTGGAAATGAAATCAGTATCTTAAAGAGAAACTCGTGCTCCCATGTTCACTGCAGCATTATTCAAAATAGCCATGATATGGAAACAACCTAAATGTCCATCAATGAATAAAGACAATACTGTATATACACACATACAAAGGGGTGGATGTTATTCTGCCTTAAAAAGAAGGAAATCCTGTCATATGCTACTATGAATGAACTTTGAGGACATTCTGTAAGTGAAATAAGTCCATTCCAAAAGGACAACTATTATACCATATGGATTCCTCCTATACGAGGAATCCAAAATAGTCGAATTCATAGAAGCAGAAAAGAGAATGGTAGTTGCCAGGGGCTGGGGTGAGAGAAGTGGAGAATTGTTCTTGGATGGTCATAAAGTTTCAGTTACGTAAGGTGGACGGGTTTTGGAGATCTGCTATACAGCACAGTGCCTATAGTCAACGGTATTATACTGGGCACTGAAGATTTGTTAAGGGGGAATGTCTCATGTTACGTGTTCTTCCCAGAAAACAAACGACATTTACCATTTTTAAGGTAAACAACAAACAAAGAACACAAAGGGGCAGAAGGCAATTTTTGAAGGTGATAAATATGTTAGTAATAGTTTAAGGAGATTTGCATATGTCCAAAATGATCAATTTCTGTACATTAAATATGTACTTTTTTTGTACAGCAATTATACCTCAATTAAGCTGTTAGAAATATCTACTTTCCAATCTCAAGTTCAGGGGAAAAAAACTACAGAATGTAAAATTCACTGTCATAATCAAGTTAAAAACAGTTGGGATGAATTTAATCTCATATAGCCTCCGAAGGTACAGGCAAAACCCTGTCAGCAGAATTAAAGTCCTGAGTTCAAATTTTGGCTTTGATACCATTTTTAAGGCAAACTCTCATGGTATAGATCCATTTCCCCCACTACATCTCACCTACCATATTGGTGAGAATCAGATTCTGCTACAGATGACAGAAAAATCACCCTATTAGAGGTTTAAACAAGACAGAAGTATGTTCCTCTGTTACATAAATTAAGCTCAAAGCGAGGCAGCCCTAGGCTGGCACGGGGGCTGCGCAGCCAGCAGGGACTCGGCCCCGACGGCCTTGTTGCTCCCCATCTTCGGCACAGCACTTCCTCGCACGGCCTGAGGTGGCCCCCAGAGCACCAGCCATCAGGCCCACACTCCTGTCAGCAGGAAGGAGGGAGTGGTAACGAAGGGTTCGCCTCCCACTTTCACGGCATTTCTCAAAAGTTGCGTGGGACACTTCTACTTATGTTCCACTGTCCAGAAGTTAGCTGCGTGAGTAAATCTTGCTGCAAGGGGACTGGAGTTTTTATTTTGAGTGAATATAGACCCAACCAAAGCCTGGCATCTCTTTATTAACCTAAGAAGGGGAGAACAGTTATCAGGGGACAGACAATTAGCTAGCAGATTCTGTCTGAGGTGTTCCACTAGATTTAATGAGGACGAACATTTCAAAGAAGAAAAAGCTTGTCTGGATGCAATGAAAGTTTGGGGCCAGGGTGGGGCTGGGGAATGAATAAACACAAAGTTTCTATGTAACATAATCAATGCATAATTTTTACAGTACAACGCATTCCTCCCCTGTTCAATACCTTTAAGGACTGAATCCAAAGCTCTGAAGACTAGCCAGTAGAGAAACAAATGCATATGTACAAGCTACCTTTGTTTACATTTGTTTATATATAACTAGACAACTGGATAAATGGGGCTTTTGGCACCATGAAAACAGTTCTTTTAATTGACTAGTACAAGGGAAAAAAACAGAATTGTCACTGAAAGTCACATCATGGGGCAGAAAATACAGGTGCTACAGCTTGATGAGTTTATACAGAGCAGACTTCACAATGACAAATAACGACAGAAAGAAAATAAGAACGCTGACTGGGGCTTAGTCCGTAATGGACTTTTGAACTGGCTTGTTGGCTTTGCTCATTGATCACATCAGGTCTCCCAGCTTACAGGAGTGGACGCTTCACCCGCATGTTCAAACTCATTCCTTCATCCATCCCAACCTTTGCTGTGTTTTGCAAGTCTGACAGCCTGATTTACTGGGCTGAGTTCTGGAACCTGGGCTTGCTTTGGCACACATACAGAGAAGGGCCACTGAACAGTCTGTCTGCACACAGCACGTGCGTGGCCACCGGCCTCCAGTTAATGGTTACCACCTAGAAGTCACAGATGCAATTATACCTCAATACATCTGTAACGAGTACCTAATTAAGAGATCTAATGCTGTAACGAGTATCTAATTAAGAGAGAACCTGATTCTGGGTAACGAAGTTCATTCTTTGTCTGAAGTTGAGTTGATCTTTACCTGGAGAACACCGACTGACAAGGCCGGAGGGAATTCCGGGAAGCCTAGAGGTGCCACTACCCAAGGCTTCCAAACCTACTTGGGAAAGAAAGGAAGTCCCCGGCCAAAGTGGGGTTGAGGGTCTGGCTTCTCACCCCTGCATGAAGGTGTGGTGCAGCTGATGGCAGAGGAGTGGGGATGTGGTGTTGTGACACCTTCAGGACCCCAAATAAACTGAATCCTATGTTGCCTGGTTGGGGAGGCCCTAAACTATATCAGGTGGAGGAAGAATGCCAGGGCTGCTCACCACAGGGAGCCCTCCCTTTTTAGGTAGCCAAGTGAGTGTAATCTTCAGTCTTCTCGGGTGTGGCCCACAATTAGGGCTGCACTGCCGAAGCAAGAGTCCTCTGTAAGTCACAGAGCAGAAACTGCTGGATCCAATCAGCTAGGTTTACAAATAAATCTCACAGGCCTTCACTACTTAAAGGGACACTCTGTTGGTTGAAGAAGAAGATCTTGTTACAAAGCGGCCCGTGCCTGAGGCTCGCTGCAGCAGGCAGAAGTTTTCTTCGGGAATCTCTTATCGAGAAAGTACCCGCTTATCAACAAATGAAAAAGCCGTGAGTTCGAGGAACGGGAAAGTTTAGCTATGGAAAAAAAAAAAAGCAGCAGTGAAAAGATATTAACGGTTTAGGGCTGCTTCCCACAAGGACAGCCTTCCAGCCAAGGGTAGCTTTTCAGTAGACCCTAAACTTCCAAATTCTTCATTTGAAGAGTCTAAACATTTTAATTTACTCTCTATATGAGATGTGAAACTCGGCTTGGACCTATTGAATAGAATGCCTATAGAACATGAAAAGCACCACTTTATGGCTGTGATGGACTTCTGGGGCCAGCCTGTAAACCTAATACCATTTATAACACCATTTCGATGTATGAGGAACTCCACATTCACAACTGCTATTTGATCCATAAAATGCATTAGTGCCCCTTATTTCCAGTTGGTGGCAATCTGTATTTTATTTGCCTTTTCCAAATGAAAATATGGGCCGCTGTACGGAACTGTAACAACATCTTCCGTATGCATTCAGTGTGTAGCAGTAGCAGTTAACATTGTGTAAAGTTCCTCACACTCTGTCCTGCAGATGAGGAAGTAAACAGGACAAGTAGCAGGCTTCAGAAGATGGGCAGCTGGCTGTCTGAAAGCAGGACTGGCAGCAGTGATGAAGTGTCTTCCATTCCCGACATCACAGAGGGGCTGGTGCTACCCACAGAGCATCCTAGGGTGTCAGTGAAGGTGCAACTTCAGGAAACTTCCCTCCCTGACTCCCCAACAGAGAATGCTTGAGTCAGTAATGACAGCATTTTCCCCAGTTTTGTCTCTTTTCTGGCTTGTGGCAGCAAAGAAGAAAGACCCTATCATCTGCTGGCTGATAAAAACATGAATGGCTGTATACTGTCACCAGATCATTTGGAGGAAAACTGATAAATGCCCCAGAGAAAGCCCTGGAATGCTATATGTAAATCTGAGGTAAGAAGAGCCAATAAGGTCTGTGACAACATTTTCTAGCGATGTTACTAGCAATGAAGCAATTATATGAGTGACTGAAACAATCTAACGACAGCTGTAACGAAGGCACAGGAAAAGGGGCAGGGGGCCACTTCGAATAATCTGAAATATCTAGAGTCCTGAGAGGAGAGAAGTGTGACCGATTCCAGAACTTGAGGGTCAGAGAGATCCAGAATTATAAACGGAGACTGAAGCTCCGCAGTTTTCTGATTATAAGTGTGCTCACTTGGGTGAAGGCATACCTTAGAAACTGACTGAAGGCAATCAGTCAGCCACAGCGTGAAAGGAAGCGCACTGAACAGAGGCAAATGGAGGGAAAGAAACCGCAAACAAGAGTGTAAAAGCTGTCTAAAAAATGACAGCACTGAGGTTGGGACAAGTGTGAAGAAATGGGCGTACTGTGCACTACTCGTGGAAGAAGTTGCTACGATCTTCCTGTGACAGGCAGTTTAGTCATGTGCATCAACGGCTTTCAGACTCCACAGCCCCTTTGACGTGGGAGCTCTATTATTTAGATATTATCCTAAAGAAATATTTATGGATATAAAACGTGATTTAATGAAGTGTTAATAATAATAACAATAGCAACAAACACTTACTGGGTGCTTATTCTTTCTTTCACATAAGAGCGAGTTTGCTCTAGATTCTGATGGAGGCCTCGGGAGAGGATGGAGGTGGGAAATGAATAAATACTTGAAAGATTCTATGTAACAGATAAATGCATTTTTTTTTTTTTTTACAGTACAACACCTTACCTTTCTTTGGCTGTGAAATAGCTTTGCAGATGAATCTCAAGCTCTGAAGACTAGATGGTAAAATAAATGCATCTGCACATGCTACTTCTGTTTACGTGTGTTTATGTTACCAGACAACTAGGTAAATGAATTTCTGGCATCATGGAAACAGTTCTTTTAATTGAATATTAAAAGGAAACATTAAAATGATCACTAAACCTCACATTATGGTGCAGAAAAATACAGGTACCACGGCTTCACCCATTTCTAACGGCAGGTTACCCAAGACGGAAGGACACAAAAAAGCTGACTGAGGCTGCTTTGCTTCCTGCGTCTTAACTCATTCTGTCGTGAGGATGTTCATCACAGTGTTATTTATGACAACCCCTTAAACATCCATTAGGGAAAATAGGTTAAATGAATTGCGATATTTCTATATAATGCAAGCATTAGGAACCAATTACAAAGGGCAATGTAGAACTCTATTTACAGACATGAAAAACAATATCCTCTGAGGGGAAAAACACATGAGTATGCAATAGCATAGTATATACTACTATATATATAGTATCTACTATAATGCCATTTTTGGTATTATATAGTATAATGGCATTTTTGTTAAAACATTAAAAGTATGTACTATTTATAATATATACTATAATGTCATTTTTCTTAAAAACGCTGAAAGGGATAATGTGTGTGGCTGGGGATAATTACAATACTTACGTTCTCTGGTTGATCTGGAGGTTTCAAACTTTTAGAATTAAGCATGTATTATGAAAAAAAGAACCAGTGTTTCAAGTGTTGGGTATGTTTATAGAAATAAAAAACTTCCTTTCACAAAGGGAAGAAAATATTTAGCTGAGAAGTATTTGCGAGGAACATAAAGAATATCTCCAAAGAGGGGCTCGCTGGGCAGAGACTCATCCCAAATATGAACTTGCAATTCAAAGAGGAGAACTCCTGTCAACAGGCTGCATTTTGAGAAGAAAAGAACACATCTGTAGGCCCCAGCCTGGACATTTTAAGCCAAGTTCTAACTCTGTGCACTTGGGAGCAGAGACGGAGGGCAGAAGGCACCTCTCCTCCCCCACCTTCTGCAGGCACTTCTACGGGAGCCTGCTCTTTGCTCCTGGTGCCCCCGAACCCGCTGCTGGGGTCCCAGCTCTGCTCCCTGGGACTTGGTGTAGTTGGAAGCCTTATCCTGTTTTTGAGGAAAGCCCTGAACAAACACTGGGAACCCTCAAACAACTCAAAAGCCATGAAGTGGACGTGTGGGCAGTTACTGTGCATAAGGGGGGTCGTCACCCCCGCCCCTCTCACATTCAAATAAATGCAAGAACAAAGCCACTTTATGGGTGTTTTCTCTTAATGGGTTTCTAATCCTTCTGAACTCTTGCCTAGGGCATTTAGCAACTGATTTCGTTAGATTTAATGATATTCGTGAAACCGTGTGTTTTAAATTATACTGAGAAATCTAACAGAGATATTAAGATATTATATTGCATGATATTTAGAAAGAAACCATTTCCCACAAGAAGGTCAAAACTTACAAATAACACAGTGTAAATAAGTGTATTAAATGCACACTTTCTGCTTTAGATATTAAAAAGATAGATTCCATGGTTTAAATGCTTTGAAATCCTCACAAGAAAAATTCTATTAAACACAAAGGTGATCTATGCCTGATGTAAAGGGTATTGTTGCTTTTATAAGGATCTTAGGGGGAAGAAAATATGTTGCAAGCCCATAATATATCTCAAATTGTATAAAAATATCCTAACCCATATATGCATATAGACCATGCAATCAATTTTTGCATCAATTTGATCAACTTATCTTTCCTCATCTGACAAATGAGGAAACTGAGGCACAGAGAGGCAAAGTACAGTTTAGAAACTTGCTTTTCTACAATGTAGATATTATCTCTGATAAAACAAAACCAGAAACTCAAGACCACGTAACTGCTGAAATACCACGACGCCATTTAATCCTCTGGCCTCCTATTACATGTTAGGGTCAGAAACTATGCACAGCTTTGGAGGCCACAGGGTGCTGGGGGCAGTTTAATCCTTGTGCACCAGTTTTCTAGCTTGTTATGAGATTAATATTATATTGTTTGATATAAGCAGAGGAAAAGGTATTGCTCGTGGTATTTTAGCCTATGAATTGTAGCCCAGTATTTTGTGTCTTGGCAATAGCAAATGAGAAAGGAGTTTGCTAATGCTTAACCCCGTGACTACAGCTCACCATGGTAGAGTTAACACCGTCCTGTGTTAAGAGTTGCCTTCATCAGAGTATACGTCCAGATTTTTGTTTATTCTTCGCTATGCTAGTCACTGCAACTCATACTGTCTTTCCTTTCCTGTGCCTCCATAACCTTAACCATTGTTCCCATTGTGTAAAAGAGAACACAGATTTTAGGTGACAAAGCTCTGGTTGGTAGATGCGACGCGTTCGACGAGAGCTGAGCCCCGAGTCCTGTGCAGCCATTATGAAGTAACTGACCTATATGAAACTGCTACCATGGTTCACAAATTTATTGTCAGGTTCCAGCCTCTAGCTGTTCTCTGATTGTTCTAAATACTTGACAAACTGAAGCCTTTTCACTTTCCGTTGAAATTGCCTCATCTGCCTGTCAGAGCGCCATGGGGGACTCCATTACTTTTCTGACTTCTTTCCCCTTCTGACAAGTCATTTAGCTGGCTTCTTGTTGTGAAGGCTGTCCATGTCAAATTAGCCAGGGCCCCTATTGTCCTTATTACCACTCGAAAAGCCATCATGAGTAATGCTACGGGGTCCCTCAGTTGTCATCATTTGTCAGAAAGAAAGGGAGTGTGGTTACATATAGCTGACAGGTAATTTCAGTGTCTACAATTACCCCAATTAGTCTTGTCATAAACAATTCGATAAATGCACACCAATACAAACAGATAAACACACCAAGGTCTCTCACTATTAATGCTGTGTAATGGGTAAATCAGTGATATAATGCTATATTTTATTTATTTTTTTTTAAACTATGCTCAGCTGTGAGCTGGCACTTGCTACCTGGCCAGCACAAATTGTACTATCTACTTTCATTAACTCATCACTACAAGAAAATTTGAAAGGCTGTGACAAAATTCATTTAGAGAGTGAGGGAAAGAGCAGATTGTTATAACACCTGCTTTAGGCAAGGATACAACAAAGGTTTGCTTTTTTGTCAGTTCTGGGTAACTATGGGCTTTAAAGTTGACTATTGTGTGTTAAAACAGCAATATGTGAAATATGATAGAAATGGGGACTAGAAAAATTATATCCACACTGAAATTAGGAAGCTGATTTGAAAGAAAAAAAAAAAAGCCTGCTGCTCAGTGTACCAGTCAGCAACTAGATATTAAAAAAGATCGGGGACCAGTAGTTTCACATGTAAGATGATTTCAGTTCTCTCCAACTAATGATTCCCATTTTTGAAAACCTGTATCTTAAAACCATATATATAAAGCTTGCCATGTTCGACGTCAAAGTTATTTATTGACTCCAGTATTCATATGGATTTGTTTAAAAAAGGCATCGGCGTTGCTCCTTGCTGGACTCAGAACAGAGGTGATTAGGACTCAGCAAGTGTGGAATATTGGCTCTCACATATTCTCTAAACACAGGGAATGAACCTGTTTCAACACAACACCCTCTAGGAGTACTCTTCACTTACACTCTGTATTCAAGCTTGAATGAAACACCGTTAAGTTCACTCTTGTGAACCACATAATAAGTGCTCAAGATTCAACATCTGTAGCGTCCACTGTGCCCTGTCTGTTTGCTGACCGCAATCTTAAGTGATGGCTGAAAAACCCAACACAAGGATATTGTTGTAGGAAATTGCTCTTGGCAACTATTTGTTCAAGCTCAAGATTTTTTTTTTTTTTTAAACCAACACTAAGAACCCACCAGAAAATAGGACAGGTCTCCCTAATGAGTAATCTATTTTAGCACAGTCTTGTCTAGGCATGACAGTTTACTGAGAGGCTTGAAAAACTCGTAATTACCAGTGTTACAGGGCAATTAATGTATATTACACTGCACTACTCATGGCAGCAACTGTCATTTTCTCAATAAAAATGAGTACTCTTCAGCTAAAGGTGACATTAATTGGGACTTTAATGACTATGCAGAGGAGCTGAAGCCAAATATGAACAAAACAGCGATTCAATGAGCGACTTCAGAAACGAGAAAATTGTACTAAAATGAGATTAATTGCTGTTTAGAAAAAGGAAAGAACCTAAAAAGCTATTAAATTGCAGGGTTTGGGTGCCCGGGTGATGGTTGTGATGTTAATCTTGCATTCTCACAGCAGGCAAATAGTCACTAAATTCGGAGCCTTTTGACAGCAGGAAAAATCATGTATGCTTAACTTCAATCCATCAAAAATATATTTCAGCTTTTATCAGTGTTCTAAATACTTCTGCAATTTCAAAAATTACTGCTCCATTCCTTGGCTGTCATCATGCAAATGCGAACACTGTCAATATTGCTATGAAAAATTTCCCAGCTTCAAAAGGCCTACTTCAGCGATAAAGAAAGAAAAACGTGAAGATTAGAATTGCAAAACACACACTACTAATATAACAGAAATCAAACAATAAGAATTTAATGTTTAAGTTGTGGAAACTGCTAAAATAGAAAATGATGGGGTGGTTTTTATTTTTTTATTTTTTTGGTAGAAAAATCAAAGAAAATAATTCGGAAATTCTTTCAGGGCTTGTAACTTTATACTTAATTAATCATCACCAATAATTAGGACACAATTTTGCATCTTGACTTTAGATGCTATCATTGTTAAAACTGCTCTCTCATTTCTAAAAGCCTTAATCCTTATGTCTAGTTCTTTAAAACATTTGTATAATTGCTTTTCTTTAGGACATTTTCAAATATCATGACTATATATATAAAAACAGCACTTAAACTTTGACATATAGGAGGGATAAACAAATTAGGTAATTTTGAAGGTATATATCTGTAACTTGAATTTTTTTTTTTAAAGAGACCAAAAATTTAGTATTTTCATTAAAGGAGAAGTTTTCAAAAAAGTTACACTTGGTCAGAAACGTAGTATTGGCAACAGCTCTCCCTATAAAAAGATTAGGCCTGACTTTAGAATACTGGGCACTTTCTTACTGCATAAGCCATTCTGTTTGTTCTGTACTTTAATATTTAAAGAGCCTTCTCATCTACAGTTTAGGTCAGGTCTCAAGACACATTAACACATGTATAATTCTGGCCATACTCAAGAACCACATCCACTAAATGACAGGGGGAGGTGAAATAGTGTACTTTCCATCTTCAAATCAATGGTAAACCCTGCCTATTCTAAAAATCCAGAAATACACATCACCTGACCTCCATTATGAAGACCCGTTATCGGCCACTTGTCTGCCAGAATATACTTACAGGGCTGTGGCGGGGAGACACACACATATCCACGTGTGTCTGAACTCTGTGACTGAATGTTCTGCTAAGTTTTGTCTTCCAGCTGTTTCATTCATGATGAATTTGCTTTCTGAGTTTTGCAGCTGAGATTAAGTGCAACCATCTTTGTAAAACAATTAGTGTCCAGGGTCTGCATTCCCTATATTACCTGCTCTTCCTCTTCCTCCAATCTTCCCTTTTCTTGTATCTAGACTTTTATGTTAACAGTACCATTCTTCCTCAACAGTCTAACAAATGTCTTTTTTAGTCCCTTTTTTGGGGGGTGAAAAGAGGTCTTTGTTATTCATTGTACCATTTCAAAAACTAAGCTTCTCTCATACCTCAAAAACAGCTTTATTTTAAGGACAAAAAATTCACCAAGCTCCCCTAAAAGTCTTTTCAGGCGGAATCCTTAGAGAAGACAGGTGCCTTTGACTAAATTATCTCTACTCACAAACCATTCACATACATTTGCTTAAAAAAAAAACACAACACTACATGTCAATAGTTTGATTCCATTTTGTCTATGCAAATACCATTGATAAAAATTTCAATGGAAGTTTTCAGGGAGTGGAAGAGTTCCAAACTAGGTATTGAAAAGGGACTCAGGCATAGGATACTAATTCACCAAACTTGCCAAGAATGATCTAACCCAGTAGCCATTCAAAGGCAACTGCAAACCATCTAACATGATCCCAGATAATCCCTTATACTGTATCTCTCGGATCTCATCTCCATTCTGCACTTTACTGCATGAGGCTCCATTTGGGGCTCCAGGTTTCCCATTGCAAAAAAAAGGGGGCAACTTTGTCATGCTAAATTTGCTGCATGTGAACCAAGCACTGCACACTTGGCGACACAGCCAGCTCCAGGAATGTTAACGACTGGAATAAACCTTTAAGGAGCGTTTCTAAAGTGAACTTATTTGATACTGTTGTTCACTTGCTGGAATTCTTTACCCCTCACAGTGGCCACAGTGGTGCTGTGAGCAAAGGTGATCACACCAGCAGGATGTGCCGCGCTCTCAGCTGAGGCTGAAATTCCACTTGTAACCTCATTATTATTTTGCACAAATATCATAGGTCTCTCTTACAAAATACTACTCAGTGTTTTCAATTTCTTATTGAGGTCCCTCCTAAGACTGAAATGCACCAAGATGCCCGTCAATCTCACCGTTGCCAAACCATGTTTAAGCTGGGAATAGTGACAAGTTACAGGGACTCTCTCTCCTTTTTAACCAAGTCCAGGAGATTAGTATGATGCATTTTTTAGATACAGACCCTCAGAACATTATAAACTCACTGAGAAGCCAAACTGGAATATCTCAAGTTTGGGAGATGAACAATATTTTAGTGTGCCAAGGCTAATACATTATATGTTTCGAGTCTTACTATTAAGACCTGTAGCAACTGTTTCAAGAGATGAGTAGGAATGGAACAAATGGTAAATGTTTATTCAGTCATACAGTTCAGAAAGAAAACAACTGTTAATTTGCATTAGCTTGGGATCACTTAGCAGACTGCTTTTTAAGAGCTATCACCTCTCAACAGCCCATAAAAGGGGGAGGTTTCATTCGCTTCCCTTCTACCTTCTCTAAATACATGACACTTAATTTAAATTTATTTTCGACTCACCACCAATATTCCACAAATCAAAAATCACTTCAAAAATAGATACTGTTCTTTGTCAGATAGTTTATGCAGAAGAAAGTCAACAGGGTGAAAAACTTGGGGATCAGTTCAGTCAGATGCAGCCTCTACTCCATCTTCCAATATAGAAAATCCTAGAATGATAAACTTCAGCTACCTTCTGAGTCATCAAACAAATTATATTTGATATTGTCTTAGTGCAATCGGGACAGTTATTCCATATAAATGAAAGTTAAATGTCCTGTATGTGGGTAACAGAATGTAAGCCATCTAAATGTAGGCAAATCTTTTTGTGGAGAGTGATATCCTCTGATTTCCCTGTTAATTAACTCCCCCCTCCCCCAACATTATATAAGGTAAAGAGAAAAGCAGAGTAGTTACCTGGGGGGAGAGGTCTGTGTCTCAAGGGGGTCTGTTTAGTCTTTGGACCTCCAGCAATCTCAGAACTTTCAACATAAGATGGGGATTTCTAAGGCATCTCCACTCCACCTTCTCAAGATTTTATGAGGCTTTAGAAAAGCTGACTTGAGCAGAAAATCGGTTATGGGGAGCTTTCTTGGAAAGCCAGACCCTTTAACCCTGGCTAAAAGAGAAAGATCTTGAGGACGAGGTTACCAAAAAAAAAAAAAAAAAGAGCAGGGAGGGGGCTTGAGTTAGGTAAATGATTGTAACATCTTGGTACCTGAAGTGAGAAGGGGGACACAGGAAGTCTACAGCTGCACCCCAGCGAGCATGGGTGAAGGTGGGGGGTGTTAGGAAAGGGTGAGTTAGGAGGAAAGGAAGAGATGATCAGATGTCTGCTTCTTCATCGGGCTGAAATAGGCTGTATTTCAGGACCCAGGTCAGAAACTGGATCTCTAGCCAACCAAGGGAGCTCTCTCCCCAAGGAAAGCCCTGCATGAGATGGCCCCACGATAGAAACCTCTTTATAAGGGTCACCTACTTACTCAATCCAGATACAGTGAAAGCTGATTTACTGGAGAGCGTAAGCTTCCAATTGCAATTTCAGCCAAAATGTGGTGGTGAAAAGCCAGTAACACAGTGCCCTCCAGCATATATACTTCTCTTTCTAAGGCACTACTACAACTGGACACTTAGGTTTAAAGCTCCAGGAGTAATCTAACTCTAAGTTTATTTTTTCCTCAAGATTTCCACCCTGAGCCTCAACTCTGTCTGTTGCTCCATTCTGTTTCTATTCTATTTCTAGCTGGGGAATACTTGTTTTCACTGCCTGCTTAGCAATGCCTGAAAGGTGATACAAAACACAAGGGAGTTGAGAGGGGAAGCTCTTTCTCCTGCATTCTTATGCTGCAATAGGAATGCTTTCTTTCTTGTCCTGGGCTTCATCACAGGATCTTAAATTTCACTGTTACTCTTGATGGGGAGAAACCATTCTTTTTACTCACAACTTCGTATGTGCGTGCATTCTCTACTGCCACTAAACTGCAACATGCAATTAGAGTGAAGAGGGCTGGTGGTCAGACTAACTATGGAACACTCCACATAGGTGGCAGTGGGCACTATTAAAAGAATATCTTTTTCAGGAGCACATGTGCATTCCTAAGGTGTTAAGAAATGAGCTGAATTTCATCTCAAAAACATCTGCCTGTTTTCAATCTATTAGTGCCATATATATACATGTGTATGTGTGTGTGTGTGTTGTGTGTATAATAAAAGTAGAAAAAATAAAGATTTTGGTAAAAGTGAATGCAAAAGGCACTTGGTGAAGTAGTCAACATACTTATTTTTGTGGCTATGGTCTAAGGTTTCTAATACCTAGATAAATCAGAATAAGCTTTCCTTTTCCAGTACAAACACATGAATTTTAGAGGTTTATTTTATTTATTTTAATGTCATGGGACAAATATATAGAAAATAAAAATGGAGGTTTTGGCATCTTATATTAGCAAAAAGTCAAATGCTTTTTCTTGTCCTGCCATTGATATTTTTTTTCTTTTTTTCTTTTCTGAACTTTGAATCGTCCACTTAACCACAGCTCAACTACCGGTCTCCATGGCTTTTCCTAATTAGTTTACTAGGTCCCTGTCTCCCTTTCCACCACCTGCGTTATCAGGCCGGACCTTTTCAATAGTAGAGCCGTTAGTCTTTAAAAGTTTTGGAGCTGGTGACTCAGGAAGTGAACATGAGAAGAGATGTTTGAATTGGTTAAACAGCTGATGTTCTTAAACTGTCTTTACTTGGAATGAGGACAGCTGGCTCTGCTTCCCTCTCCTGCAGACTGAGTTCAAGCCACTGCTCTGCTGCTCCCAATGTCCCCTAAGCCCTCACCCTCACTCTCACTCTCACGTGTAGCACAGACTGTGAGCTCCTTGAGGGAAGGACTCACGTGTACCCTTGGGTGCCTGGTACATAACAAATGCTAAATAACTGTTTTGCTGAATAATAAACAAAGCAATCCTAGCTCTGACACTAATGAATTAATCTTGGACAAGTCTCTTTATCTTTCTGAGCCTTTGCTTTCCTATCCATTAAAATGCTTTCAGTTTCCTAGAGGAATGGTTAGGCTCAAACAAAATAATGAATGTGGAAGTGCTGTATAAATGCAATAGACTACTATAGCTGTTGTTAATAATTACCATTTGGATTTATACAATAAAAACTGCACTATTCAACAGGAGGGACAAGGGCGGTTTCTAAATGTCTCAACATTTTTCCCCTCCATAAGAAGCTCATAAAAATCGAGTTTTCCTAGAATTCTAAGATGTGAGGTCACACCCACAGAGCCTTTTAGTGCTTTGTTTATTTGCTCGCCCCCGCCCCGTCTCCTGTGCCATTTACCAGCCCCGCCCCCAGCCCCCAACCCCAAATCAACACATGGAGCCTTTCCAGGCTCTGGGTCCTGCGCTAGAAGAAGGACGGGCTGAGAAGGCAGGGTTCGGAGTTCTTACACACAGGCATTTTCACTTCCGCAGAAGGCGCCCTGGGGCTGCTGCGAGGTGGGCTTCTGCTGAGGGGACTAACGCGCTGGTGGGGCCCGGTCAGCGCCGCGTCCTCCATCTCCAGCGTCCGTGCTCCCTTCTCCCTGACTCCTGCCCCTTCATGTCACCTGTGCCCACTCTGCTCAGCTGCCCGGTGGGAGGGGGAAGTTAGAATAAAGAAAGAACATTGGATACATGTAAACAACTTCTCTAGGGTTGTTTGGGGGCCACCAGTCTGAACCTAACAAAAGATACAGAATTGGCCTTAAGAAAAAGCCAAACGAACAGCAAGAAAACACAAGAACAGCTATTCGAGTATTGAAGTAATAGCTTCCCCATTCCTAATATTCAGACACTAGCAACAGAGGACTTGCTGAGTTCAGACTGAATGGTGCCAGAGACTTCATAAGATAGCGTTTATCTAGTATAGAATGAGTAATTTCCACAGACAGCTGAATTATTTGAGAAGCTAAACAAGTAACTGAAACTTCAGAAACCCTGGTGAGCGTAAGTGCTGTACGAGCCACATGTCCCCAATTCCCTAAAAGCACAAAGGCACCGCAGGTAAGTCCAGTGTGGGGGATTATTTTGAAGTCAGTAGAGCAATACAAACACATTGTTTGCTTTTTGTCATCTGGTTTGTCTTAATCATGAACTAAAAATTCATTTATAATGGTGTATACAAATGCCATGTTTATATCAGTATCATATGCTTCTTGCTTGAAATCGTATACATTACAATTAAGAACAGAAATTCAAGTTAATGGTCAAAGACAACCAATAACAAAACCACTAAATTCCAGTTGTCAAACATCATTTAATATGTATATTACTGTTGTTCTTAAAAAAGAGTAATTATTAAAACTAAAGCGATATGAGCGAGTGTTTATGACTTCCTATTGAAAAGCCCAAATTACAGAGCATTCATTTCAGATTGAAAAAAGTCACGTGGCCGTCCCTGCACGATGGCCTAGTGACTTTATATCCTCTTGTCAAACCTCAGCAGTTTTATTTGTAGTGATACATGCCGGAGAAGGTTGGAGGTTAAAGTTGATAGGAGGGGCAACAGGAAAATCAACCAAGTCCTTTCAAGAGATTACAACCTTTAACATATTTGGGTCTGTCGGCAGTTTCTGCCAACTTTACAAGTCTGTGGTTGGTGATGTTTTTAAAAAAGTGATTCTTAAATCAGAGGTCAGTTGGATCCAGTAAATGCCCTTTTACTTTGAAATAATCCCAAATGGTTAATGTATCCTCAGTTTATGTCTGTAGGATTCATTCTGCACTTAAATCTAAAAAATCTGCTTATTTTTCAAGTATCTGAAATCTTGGAAGGTGACATGACTAACCCCCAATTCATGACATGGCTCCAAAAACAGGGAAGTAGCTGTTGGAAGAGAAAAAAGAAAACAGAAAAAAGGAGTGCCTGCTGGATACAACCTTAGTTTGGGGTCTCGGGCAAGGAGGCCTGTATTAGTGCATTGGCTCTGCGCCCCAGGAAGTGTTCAGATTCTTAGCAGCTCACACTGAACCGAGGGAGATATCTGACGGCAGCCTGGGTGCCAGAACAGAGGATGCCACAAAGTCACAAGCTATGACTCAGCAACGACTGCAAAAACATCTCCCGGCACCATCTGTATGGCTCCACTTGTCATACATTCGTTTCCTTACCGTAGCCCCAGGGTTCAGTACTTCTGGTTACCTTTTAGCAAATGTGTATTTTGGGCCAGGCCCTATATATACACCCGGGCTCACTAAATCCTCATAAGAATCCAAAAAGTTATAATTTTACAGATGAGTAAAAAAAAGAGAGAGAGAAATCAAGCAATATGCCCAAGGCCACACTGACAGCGAATGGCCAGATGGGAATCAACTTAGCCAGTCGCCTCTCTAAACCGGTGCCCTTTCCACTCATCTGTGCTACTTCTTGGGTTGTAGCTAATGATGCAGATAATTTCTAGACTATCCCCCCTCCATGCTTAAATTTTTAAAATCATCATTAGCTGATTTAAATGCACAGTGTGGTACTACACAGCAGCAAGGGAACAAGATTCAGCACGAAACATCCTTGGGTCTTGTATTGGGTCAGCGTGTGGTTAGAATCGGGGTCTTATCTAAAGATATTATTGGATGTTACTAATTATTAAGAAAAATGTTTCAGTATTTAAAGAGTTTTCCATGTCAAGGTGATTGACAGCAGTTTTATAACACTAAACACTTGTGAAATTAAAATGATTCCAACCATAAATGTTAACGCCATTCCTTTTTCGTTCTGAATGTTTTGCCTGATTCAGAGATTATAGAATTTGATGCCGAGTGACTTAATCTCATTGGGCCTCGGTTTCCTCAGACCTAAAGTGTGGTTATATCGCTAGGAGGTCTTGGTTAGCAGTAAAAAGTTTATTAGTAAAAAATATTTTTTAAATCCCCTGATTAATTCTAGTGATTGAGCTTATAAAGTTTTTTTTTTTTTTTCTCCTTTTCAGGGAAACAGAGAGACACCAGTCTTTATGGATGAAGGAGGGAAAACACAACCTTGAAACAAGTTCACCTACAAATAAGAGTGTGGAATAAATGGCGCCCTGGGCCCATTGGAGCCACGCACCAGCTGCCTCTTGTTTTGCAAACTCTGGCGACTGCACGTAAGCGCTTTAAAAACACATTGATTTAGTGATGACCTGAAAGGCAAACTATTTTCTCATCCAGAAATGTTTGTCACTCACGTTATGAGAACTGTTAACTTTAATTTAAAGGGGTAATATAACAAACATTTCCCAAACATTGCCACTCATTGGTTAAGGTAAGGAAACACATGTTGTTCGAAACGTTTTTAAAAAATGCACTGACTGCTAAGAAACTACCAATAATTTAAAAATGTGTTTGTTATTTGAAAATAGATTCCACAAAAATTTCTGATAGAAAATGTTGCCATTTTTTGTAGTAAGTTGCTTATTCCTTTACTCACAAAGTGTCTAAGTGTATATTTGTGTATATATACACATATATTTATATATGATATGCATATAAATATATAATATGCAGATAACAAATAACCCTGTTTGTTTTTACTCATTGCTATTTGATATAGATCAAGCATGAAAGGAAGGAACACAGGACACCAGAAATAAGGAGCCCTCAGTTCAAGTCTCTGCAAATAAATTAAACACTAAAAAGGCAAGTGTTTTATCTATTGATATATTTTTGTTCGATTCGATACACTTTATTTATTTACTTTTAAAGATTTTATTTATTTTTAGACAGAGGGGAAAGGAGGGAGAGAGGGAGAGAAACATCAATGTGTAGTTTCCTCTCCCGCGCCCCCTACCGGGGACCTGGCCCACAACCCAGGCATGTGCCCTGACTGGGGAATCAGACCGGTGACACTTTGGTTCACAGGCCGACACTCAGTCCACTGAGCAATACCAGCTGGCACTGGTTTGATACATTTTAGTATCACAAAATGATTATCATCATAGCTTTAGCTACTATCTCTACCATGTCACATAATTACCCTTTCATTTTTGTGGTAAGAACATTTAAGGTCTACTCACTTATCAACTTTCAAGTTTATAATATAGTAGTAATGTCTATAATCACCATACTGTACAACAGATCCCCAAACTTGGTTCATCTTTTTATATATATATATTTTGAAATGTAAAATATCTTATTTTTTGTTTTTTATATTTTTTGTTATTCTATTACAGTTGTCCAAGTTTTTCCCCCTTTGTCCTCCGCTGCCCAGTTCACTCTGGCTCCCACAGTCAATCCCCACACCATTGTCCACGTCCATGGGTCATTCATACAGTTCTTTGACTAGTCCCTTCCCCCATTATCCTCCTCTTCCCTCCCCTCTGGCTGTTGTCAGTCTGCTCCATGTTCCAATGTCTCTGTTTCTATTTTGCCTGTTAGTTTATTTTCTTCTTTTAGATTCCTCTTATACGTGAGATCATAAGATACTTGTCCTTCATCAACTGGCTGATTTCACTTAGCATAATAGTCTCCAGTTCTACCCACGCTGTCACAAAAGGCAGGAGTTCCTTCTTTCTTTCTGCTGCATAGTATTCCATCGTGTAAATGTACCACAGTATTTTGACCCATTCATCTAATGATGGGCACTTGGGCTGTTTCCAGGACTTGGCTATTGTAAGTAACGCTGCTATGAACATAGAGGTGCATAGGTTCTTCTGAATTGGTGTTTCGGGATTTTTAGGGTATATTCCCAGCAGTAGAATTGCTGGGTCAAAAGGCAGTTCCATTTTTAACTTTTTGAGGAAATTCCATATTGTTTTCTACAGTGGCTGCACCAGCCTGCATTCCCACCAACAGTGCACTAGGGTTCCCTTTTCTCCACAACCTTGCCAGCACTTGTTGTTTGTTGATTTGTTAATGATGGCTATACTGACAGGTATGAGGTGATATCTCATTGTGGTTTTAATTTGCATCTCTCTGATGGCTAGTGATGTTGGGCATCTTTTCATGTGTCTGTTGGCCACCTGTATGTCCTCCCTGGAGAAGTGTATATTTGGGTCCTTTACTCATTTTTAAAATCGGATTGTTTGTCTTCCTGGTGTTGAGTCATATGAGTACTTTATATATTTTGGAGATTAAACCCTTGTCTGATGTATCACTGTGTATCACTGGCAAATATGTCCTGCCATACAGTCAGTTCCCTTTTCATTTCTATGATGGTTTCCTTTGCTGTGCAGAAGATTTTGATTTGATGTAGTCCCATTTGTTTATTTTTTTCCTTTATTTCCATTGTCCTAGGAGATATATTGGCAAATATATTGCTATGTGGGATACCTGAAATTTAACTGCCTATGTTTTCTGCTAGGACTTTTATGGTATCCCATCTTATGTTTAAGTCTTATTCATTTTGAGTTTATTCTGCTGTATGGTATAAGTTGGTGGTCTAGTTTTATTTGTTAGCATGTACCAGTCCAGTCCTCTCAACATCATTTATTGACGAGACTATCTTTTCTCCATTGTATGCTCGTGCCCTTTTTGTCAAATATTAATTGACCATAGAGACATGCGTTTATTTCTGGGCTCTCTATTCTGTTCCATTGATCTATGTGTCTGTTCTTATGCCAGTACTGGGCTGTTTTGATTACAGTGGCCTTGTAGTATAGTTAGATATCAGGTACTGTGTTCCCTCCAACTTTATTCTTCTCCCTCAAGGCTGCTGAGGCTATTCGGTGTCTTTTTTGTCTCCATATAAATTTTTGGAGTATTTGTTCTAGATCAGTGAACTATGCCATTGGTATTTTAATGGGGATTGCTTTGAATCTATAGGTTGTTTTGGGTAAGTATGGACATTTTAATGATGTTAATTCTTCCAATACATGAACACAGTATATGCTTCCATTTATTTGTATCTTCCTCAATTTCTATTTTCAGTGTTCTATAATTTTCTGAGTACAGAAAAGGTTTTTCCGAGTACAGAAAAGGTTTTTACCTCCTCGGTTAAATTTATTCCTAGATACTTTATTTTTCCTGTTGCTACAGTAAATGAGATTTTTTTCCTAGTTTCTCTTCCTGATAGTTCACTGTTGGCGTACAAAAATACCATTCATTTCTGAATATTGACTTTGCATCCCACTACTTTGCCAAATTTACTTACTAGGTGGAGCAGTTTTTTTGGTCGACACTTTAGGTTTTCTATGTACACTATCATGTCATCTACAAATAATGATGGTTTTACTTCCTCCTTTCCAATTTGCATGACTTTTATTTCTTTTTCTTATCTGATCACTGTGGCTAGAACTTCAAGTACTATATTGAATAGAAACTGTGAAAGCAGACAACTTTGTCTTGTTCCTGACCTTAAGGGAAAAGCTTTTAGTTTTTGTCGATTGAGTGTGATGTTGGCAGTAGGTTTCTCGTGTATGGCCTTTGTTATGCTGAGGTGTGCTCCCTCTATTCCCGTTTTGCTGAATGTTTTTATCATAAATGGGTACTGTACCTTATCAAATGCTTTTTCAGCTTCTATTGATATGATCACATGGTTTTTGTCCTTAATTTTGTTTAAGTGATGTATTATGTTCACTGATTTGCAAGTATTGTACTATCCTGGCATCCCTGGGATAAATCCTACTTGATTAAGATTATGATCTTTTTAATGTACTGCTGGATCTGGACTGTTAAAATTTTGTTGAGGATGTTAGCATTTATGTTCATCAGAGATATTGGTCTGTAGTTTTATTTCCTTGTTGTGTCTTTACCTGGTTTTGCAATTAGGATAATATTGGCCTCATAAAAAGAGTTTGAGAGTCTTCCCTCTTCTTGAGTTTTTGGCATAGTTTGAGAATAAGAGTTAGTTGTTCTTTGAATGTTTGGTAAAATTCACCTGTGAAGACGTCTAGTCCCGGGCTTTTGTGTGCGAGGAGTTTTTTGTTTGCTGCTTCAATTTTGCTAGTTGTTATCAGTCTATTCAGGCTTTCTGCTTCTTCTTGATTCAGTTTTGGAAGATCGTATGTTTCTATTCTAGAAATTTATCCATTTTTCTCAGGTTGTTCAATTTCTTGGCATATAGTTGTTCATAGTAATTTCTTACAAGGCAACTGTTTTAAATGCTACTCAGTATTTTGAGTTTAACTACTTCTCTTATAAATACCCTACTTTCCAGCTAAAATTTAGCAGAGAGAAATAAACAACACATGTCCTTAATATCCATATATATTTTCTTTTTCTATCTCCAATTAACTGCTTCCTTTTCCATTTCACACTGGAACTTCAGCAATAATCTCTCCCTTGGTTTCTCTTCCCTAGTCTTCCCTATAATTCTTACCCTAAAACACACACACACATGACCCAAGAGAACTGACAAAACCCCTACAAACCAAATACCTCTAACTGGTTTTCTATACTGTGGCTTAACAGTATTTCTAAATATCTAGTATTATTAATACTAAATATCTAGTATTTCTTAATATCTAGTATTTCTTAATATCTAGTATTATTAAATATCTTAATAGTCTGTCAAATCTAATTGCATCAGCAGCTTGCTCTAAAAAAAACAGAAACAAAAACAACCCCCTACCTCAACCCTACCTAGATTGCCCTAGAGAGAGTATTTGAAGTCTATGGCATCATACGAGGCTTTTCTTAATCTAGCTCTTGTTTTCTATGCTCTAATCATACTAAAAATCACTGGCAGCTTCTACGCCCTCAAGCTTCTGTGCCTCTGCACATGCTATTCCTTCTGCTCAAAACACCTTTCCCCACACATCCATCCCTCTATTCTAAACAGGGACATGTAAGAATTAGCCTCCTGAACTTCCACTCTAGCTACTCCAGCACTTCTCAATCACAGTACTTCTCATGCTATAATTACTGGTTTATTTGCCGTAGCTCCTGGTTTACCGGTATCTCCCATTAGAATCAGCTTATTGAGAACAGAAATGGTATTTTGGGAAATCTCTGTATTCATGGGCCTAGCAGAGTGCCTGGTTCGTGGCTGGCTCTTAGGAACTTCTACTTAGTGATTATCTGAGTGATGGAATAAAATAAATAAAAGGTTATCTTTTTAAAGGCATATCTAGTAGAAACTTGACTGAGTGACAGGCAAGTCTCATACCTCTTATTTTAATTCTCAAATATTTAGGTACACTTGAAAATACATGATCTTGATCTTTAGGCACATTTTTAATATGCAAAGACCACAGTCTCTAAGCAGAGTGATTTGGGGTAGATGGAGGGATGGTAGATGAAAATCCATAAAATGATTTTAATTATTTTAGAGAAAGCTCTATTATAAAACAACAACAACAAAAAATTTTACCCAGTAGAATTCTAACTTTTCTCAATTTCTATTTTGGAAATTAAATTTTCCTAAGAATGATGTTTTTTGTTTAGAAAGCAAATTCCATAGACATATACACATAGAGCAATCTTTAGTGCCTAAAACAGTAGCAAGCACAAGAATACCAGGGAATCATTTAAGAGGTACATTAAAAATTAACTTGAAATATTCGCTTATTAACACAAATGCCCAGCTATGGCATGATTATGAATAGGATGCTTGTATACATTTCTGTGTCTTATGGTTTTAAATTTCTAAAATAAGCAATGTTTTAAAATGAATACGATGAACTGATATCAATCAATTCTATACTTAGCCCATACAAAGATGTATGAAAACATATTCATAAAAATTTGATAGATATACATAATCTCTATCAATAATAGAGTAATAATTTAGATGAAAGAGTAAACTGGGTGATAGTTATTTTGAAAGTTCCACACACTTGTTGGAACTCAGACTTGTCTCCAGAGAACCACAGATATTTTTAGAAACTAGTGGATGATATAACAATGAGGTAAGGATTGGATTATTCAGACTGTAATATATACCAAATTTGAACAAATCATTAAATAGACTTAAAAGAAGATACGGTAAGTTGATTCAGGCCAGCATCATTTTTTATAAGTTCAGTACTTATCACAGAGTGGGTGCTTAATGGAAAATGGCACATTTATTTATGTTATTAGGTCTGTGCTAATAACAAATGAAGTATTCAACTTAATGTAAATATCTTAATGGTGAAAGTGAATCCCTACTTTTTACAAATACTGGGGGAAATGCATTTTTTCCCCTTTAGTTTTATTATAATCCATAAGAAACAGATTTTTAAGTTATATGTATGTGCTGTCTGGGTTGTTCTTAAGATCTCTTTATCATAATCTGTTCATACATATACTCTGAAGTGTGCAGACAATAAAAACACAGCCACTTATCCCCCCTTTCTGCTTCCGGGTTGCTGGCATATGCAAAGGCGGTGGGAAATGATATTGCAGGTGCTCAGCCGCTTTACGGAAGTAGGAAGCTAGACCTTGTAGCATTCGGGTCAACAGCCGTATACCAAAGACACCACAGATATTCTACAGCCTAAATATTCAATGCCTCAAGTAGCACATGAACTAAATAAGAGATGTGCACAAACTGGCAGTACAGTAGGGAGTCATTTTCAGAGTTATTGTCTGAGTTTGAAGTGCGGAGGGATCCCATTCAGTTTGCTAGACTGCAATTCAACTCAAACATTTATTGAGATGTATTTTAGCACAGTTGGTCAGAAAGAAGTTCCCTGATCAATTTAGCATGATTTGCAAAGAGTGTATGTATTCATTGACTTGCTTATTCTCTGTGTTTCACATCATAGTATGGGCTCTCTAAGGAGAGGGCTCCCATGTGTCTTGTTCATTGCTGCATTCCTGGTGCTCAGCACGGTGAGCACAATAGGGGCTCCACGTGTCTCTGTTGAGTGAGTGATGACATTACCTTTGCCCTTGAGGAGCTGACATCGATTTGGCACATTAGCTTGCATTTGGGAATACTTATGCCACACACATAAACAAACAACGGAAAGGCTCCAGAAGGAGGTCTTGACTCAAGACACTGGGGCCTCAGAAATCTATGAAGGTGTGAAGAAAATTGTGAGCAAGGAGTTCAGAAAAAAAAAAAAATGAATTGAAGCTGATTTGAAAAAGTTTAATTTAAAAAGTTTAATTAAACATAACCAATGTTTAATTCAAGATTCTGTTTTATTTTTACCCTCTTTCTTTGTTGATCATTAACATCTAAAAATGTACTGTTTTTTTTTCCCCCCCGTATATTAGGGAACACTAAAAATGAGAGAAAACAATACAAATATAAAAAAATGAATTGCTTTGCATAAGCTTAGAGTTCCTAAGAACATTTATGCATTAGAGCATGTCTTGATGTTAGCAAGTTTTTGTATCTCATTTTGGATATTAATCGCTCAGACTGTATTTTATACGTTTATTACATATACATTTCTACTCATCTTATGTAGCTGGGGTCTCGATAGTGGTCCACATGATCTACAGTTTCAACCCTTCCTTTACTAGCAGCTCACATACCCAAGCCATTTTCTGTAGGTACCTGGATAAGTTCTACGAAACTTAGGACATTTGGTTTCGTTTACTCTTTCCCTCTCAACCCATAAAGAAACTTTACCTGGATTAAGTATAAAATTCTGTGGTTAAAATTTGTATCCTTAATTATGAGGCATTCAGAAAACAAAACTGAGAGTCCTTATTTTGTTTCTCAAAAGTTCTTTCCTAGTGATATGGGCTGAACTATATCATCCTAAAATTTCCTATGTTTAAGTCTTAATCCCCAGGAGCTCAGAATGCGACCCTGCCTGGAGATAAGATTTTGATAGAGGTGGTTAGGTTAAAATGACATCATTGGAGTGAGCCCTAACAATATAATTGGTATAGGTATGAGAAAATTTGGGCACAGATATGTACAGAGGAGAGATGATTCTAACACAGGGAGAAGACAGCTATGAGCATGCCAGAGAGAAAGCCCAGCACAAAGCCTTTCCTCACAGCCTGCAGAAGGAACCAACTCTACCAACACTTTGATCTCAAGACTTCTAGCCTCCAGAACCGTGTAAAAATAAATTTCTGTTGTTTAAACTGCCCACTCTGCGGTATTTTGTTCAGACAGCCCTAGCAAATTAGTACACCTAGGAAGAACCATTTTATTTTTTAATGTTGATACTTTGCAAACTGAAAAAATGCTTTATGAATATTAAATTATCATCACAATTATTTAATAAGATGATAAAGTAAACTTTGTTTTTAAGGTTTTTAAGGTTGTTCAGACTTAAAAGATTTAGATATGGTTGGAAATATTTTAGTCTCAAAAATACTGAAGGCAAAGTTGCTGTTTCTGCAAGGGTCTCCTGTATGCAGCAGAACTACGCATTTGAGGCCACCTGATGTGACCCCCCATTTTATGATGCTATACCGACTCCTGGAGTCGTCCTAAGATATATGATATTTTGTTTGGCCCCCAGTGTTTTTCTTTCTTCTTCTTCTTTTTTTATTAAAAAAAGTTAACATCATTTAATATGGAAGAGACTAAACATAAAAATCTGGATTTTCAATAATGTTTGAAGAATTGGAAGATGTGTCCACACTAGGCCCACTGTATCTGCATGGCCACAAGGCTGAGATGGAATGGTGGCTGCTTCAGGTCACAGTCTGCTTGTTCTTAGGTTTACCACAGTTCCCTCCCTTTAGGTTGTCTGCCTGGGCTCTGTAAGCATGTCACTCTGCAATCTCTGGTCCAAGGGGAGGACATCCGGGCTTTTCAATGATGAGCAGTATGACTATTTAGGGGGCCCAGATGAATGGAGTATTTATTTCATTGTCGGCAACACAGAAGTTGTCGCTTGTTCCTCTCCTCCAAACCCCACCTCACTTACATCCCGCCACTGAGTTAATTATCACCTCCTATCTGTCAGTAGTCCACACGGGAGTTCCCAAGAGCGTATTTCAAAGAGGACATCAAGTATTAGATGCAAAAAGTGATTCTTGTTCAAGTAAATTTAAGAAATGTAGACTCAAACAATGATAAACCTGTCTCCTTGCTACAGAACTTCTCAGAGCTTTTGAAATTTTGATGTAGTAGGCAGCATTTTCTAGAATCATTTGGCTACCCAACCTTTATTTTGGGGAGTATTTTCAGCAAATGGTATTCAGTGAAACTCTGACCCAGGCAAGCCCTTTTCCCATACAAAATAAAATAAATTTTTGCTAAGTAATGTGGATTTGTGTAGTAAATATAGCATTTTAGATGAATATTCAAATAGAATTTTAGAAAAGAATAATACTTTGCATGATAATTTGTTTGGAATATTAACTTTTCAATTTTTGTAGGCTGTGGGATGTATAGAGATGGCCAGCACTATGGATCTTTAAATACAATAGGTTTGTATAATTCTCTGTAAGCAAAATGGAAACAGGAGGATGCATACTTATTTCCACTTGGCTCCAAGATGCCACCTTCTGCTTTACTATAATTCGCTAACATTTGGAATATTTGCATAATTAATTTTGAAGCCTGAAAGTTGCAAATAATACTTAAAATATGCATTACTGTGTGCATTTCTCATAAAACATTTAACGAAATAATTGCAGTATCATCTCCAAATCTACTAATAGCATATGAAACAATACCAATAATTCTTTTTTTAAATGCTGGTATTATTTCTCTAAGAAACTGCAGTGGGCTGCCTTTGGAAAACAAAAACAAGGGAGGGAAGGGCTTGCCTGTCTTCTTTTTGTTAAACTAAAAAATTGAAAGGCTGATGACTGTTTACTTTTATTGCATATAGTAGATCACATTTTTAACATTTAGAAACTTTGAAAACATCAATGCTGATAATATGAAAAATTTGTGCCATTAATACTGGCATGTGATATTTACATTTTAAAACACATTATGGTTATTAAAAATAGAATTATTCATTTATTCAACAAATATTTATTAAGAATTTACTATATACCAGGCACTGTTCTAGTCTACGGGCTATAGATGTAAACAAAAAGAAAAAAATTTCCTACACTTGTAGAACTTTAATTCTAGTAGGGCAAACAAAATAAGGGGCAGTAAAAATCAAGTAAGAAGGTGAGAACTATATAGAAACAAAGCAAGGAAGGAAGATGCAGGATGTTAAGGAGGGTCAGGCTAACGAGAAGGTAACATGGTATTTGCCTTTTAACACTGAACCACATGTATATCGAAGAAAAGTATTTTGTGCAAAGGGAACATTCAGTGCAATGGGCCTAAGACAAAATGTACCTGGCAAGTTTAAGAAAGAGCAAAGAGGCCAGAGTGGCTGGTGCAGGGTGAGTGAGGGGAAATGTGGCAGAGGAGGTCACAGTGATGCCTGGAGGGCACTGTGCATGGCAGTGAAGGCCAAAGTACAAGCTGCAAGATTTTTAGCAAAGGATTAACATGCTCTTACTTATATTTGATGATCTGGATGCTATGGTGAGAAAAGGTTATATAGGTGGGTTGGGTGGATGCAGGGAGACCAGCTAGAAAGTGATCTCGATAATCCAGGATAGCAATGATGATGGCTTGGATCGAGGGGCAGCAGTAGAGACAGTGGAAAGTGGTTGGAGTCTAGATCTATTTTGAAGATAGAATCCACTGGATTTTCAGGAGATCAGAAGTGAAATGGGAGAGCGACAAACAATAACAATTTTGCCTAGGCAGAATACCTTGGGGTAGGGAAAGCTTTTAGAGACATCAGAAATTCAGATTGGGTACATTGTGTTTGAGATGGCTAACATCTGAGCCACGCTGGGATGTTGAGTAGGCAGTTGTAGACATTGGTCTGAAGGTCATGGAAGAGATCCAGGATGAAGACATAACTTTTGGAAGTATTAGCGCACAGATGGCATTTAAAGCCATGAAATTACCAAGGTGGGTGAGGGAAACAACCGCTATAGAAGCAAGCACTGAGCCTGGGACACTTCAATGTTAAGAGAATGGTTAGAAGAGGGTGAACTATGAACGGAGATGGAGACGCAATGGCCACTATGGTTGGGAGAAAAACCAGAGGGTAGGGCACTTTAGGGATCAAACAAGATACCATTCCGAGGAGCCATCAATAAGCTGTGTTGAGTGCTGCTGACAGGTCAAGAAAGTGTGAGTTCTGAGCACCGACCACTAGGTTTATTGACATGGTGATTTTGGTCATGAATGTAGTTTTAAATTATATTGTAAATGTTTTATTAATAAATGTGAATTTATAGAACAGCCCAGGGCACTCTAAGTACCTCATACGCCTGTACCTCTTTTCTAAATAAAGTAGCCTCAAACAGTTCCCTGCATATGTTTTTCTATTTGGGTTAAATGACCTTAAATTCCTGGGTACCACAGGCTGATTTGGCAATTGCCAACTGACTTATAAGCAGCCTGAGGTTGCCCAAGTGGCCCATACAGTAGTCTGATCCCATAACTCCTTAGTAGGGGTGGGTAGTCATTAACTGGATAGTAAACTACTTGGATTGTAACTAAGTGACCCAGAATTTAATGGGGCATGAGAGACACTTGGTGAAAGGGGAGTTAGTGGAAGACGTTTGACTACAGAAGCATCATAATAAGAAGTGTCAAGGTAATTTTTTTTTTCAAACTTTTTTTGTATATTTTTTTAGTGTACTATTAGAGTTGTCCCATCCCCCCCCCCGCCCCTTTATCCTCTCCACCTTGCACCCCATCCCATCATTCCCCCACTTCTTAGTTCCTGTTTATGGGTTGTACATATCAGTTCTTTGGTTTCTCAATTTCCTACACTATTCTTGGCCTCCCCTGTCTATTTTTTTTTTTTTTTTGGTCAACATTTTCCCGCCACCACTTTCCCCAGCCCCACCCATCCCCACCTCCCACCCGCCATCCTTCCCCCATTTGGCTTCGTCAATGGCTCCTTTATACATGTTCCTTGATGGCCCTTCCCCCCTTTTCCCGTTATTCCCCTCCCTCCTCCGCTCTGGTTACTGTCAGTTTGTTTTTTATTTCAATGTTGCTAGTTATATTTTCCTGGCTTGTTTGTTTTGTTGATTATGTTCCACTTATAGGTGAGATCATAGGGTATCTGTCTTTCACTGCCGGGCTTATTTCACTTAGCATAATGCTTTCCAGTTCCATCCATGCTGTTGTGAAGGGTAGTAGCTCCTTCTCCTTTCTGCTGTGTAGTATTCCACTGTGTAAATGTACCATAGTTCTTTCATCCACTCATTTACTGTTGGGCACTTAGGTTGCTTCCAATTCTTGGCTATTGTAAATAGTGCTGCTATGAACATTGGGGTGCACAGGTTCTTTTGAACTGGTGTTTCAGGATTCTTAGGGTATAATCCCAGCAGTGGAATTGCTGGGTCAAAAGGCAGTTCCATTTTTAGTTTTTTGAGGAAATTCCAAACTGTTTTCCACAGTGGCTGCACCAGTCTACATTCCCACCAACAGGGCACTAGGGTTCCCTTTTTTCCACATACTCGCCAGCACTTGTTGTTTGTTGATTTGTTTATGATGGCCATTCTGGCAGGTGTGAAGTGGTATCTCCTTGTGGTTTTAATTTACATCTCTCTGATGGCCAGTGATGCTAAGCATCCTTGCATGTGTCTCTGGGTCCTCTGTACGTCCTCTTTGGAGCAATGTCTGTTCAGGTCCTTTACCCATTTTTTTAAATTGGTTTGTTTGTCTTCTTAGAGTGGAGTTGTGTGAGTTCTTTATATATTTTGGAGATCAAACCCTTGTCTGAGGTATCATTGTGAAATATATTTTCCCATATGGTTGGTTCCCTTTTCATTTTGCTGATGTTTTCTTTGGCCGTGCAGAAGCTTCTTATTTTGATGATATTTCAAGTATAGAAATACAATGGTACACAATATAAACTCCCCTGGTCTAGTTCTATCACTTTCACATGTTGGTGGCATACTTTGGCAACACAGACCATTGTGCTATTTTCCAAATGCTCCTAATATAACTTTAGCCTTGTGTTGGCTTCAGTCTAGACTCTAGATGAATAATTTCATTTGAATAATTCAGAAGGAAGGCAGGTCAGAAATAGTGGCCAAAAAAACGAGGGCAACCCTGGCATTAGAAAGGGCAGTGTGATGTGTGTTTGTTTGGCTGGAATTAGGGAGGTACATGGAATAACATCTCAGGATAAGGCTAAAGAGGCAGGGGTCAGACTGTGGAAGGCCTTAAATATGCTTCCGGATGAGGAGCCGACTTTCCTCTGCAGGAAATGGACAACCACTGAAGGTTCTGAAGGGGTTCGGATGTGTAACGCTTCTAGGCTATCAGCAGCAGGGAGTCCTTAACACCCCGAGGTTTGAATGGGAGAGAGGAGGGAGAGGACAACCAAGGCTGAGAGTAGCTCAATGGAGAGGACTGCCTGACGGAACTGGCTTGGTAGACATATGCAGTCAACTGAAAAGGACCCGAAAGTGAAGCAGCTGGGGGAATAAGTACCTGGTTGGCACTTCCTTTTCACCCTGTGGTCTCCTGCTAGTGCTGTCCCACTGACTGAACCCAACAGGAAGCCAGAGGGCAAAGGACTCTACTGGTGCGGCCCATATAGGTCAGATATCCATCACAGAACAGAGTGGGGTAAAGAGATGAAACACACAGGGGGACGGGGACCTGTGTTCTTGGAAGAGGAATCCAGTGGAAGGGTGCAGGAGAAAAAGACAAAACAGGGAGGGCATGCAGTCTGGGAGACAGGTGCTTTGCTGCTTCTGAAAACTCTCAGCTTCCTGGGCTCTGGATCAGGAAGGTCCAGCTGAATAGCCTTCGGGCTCCTTAGCCTTTCAATCAGGAATGACAGAAGGTTCAGGAAGGCAGGTGGGATGCAGGAGCACGCTCAACTCTCTGTCAAAGCAACACTGCATAGGTACATGTCTAAGAGGCTTTGAAGCAAAGCCTGGGGGAACGTCGAGTTCTTGAGCGTTAAGTGACTTGGGTGGGGAAGTAGATGCCACCAGTATAAATAGGTAGCAAGGTAATGGGTGATAGAGGGAACAAAGAAATAAGCGTAAGCCAAGAATAACTTTCAAAGCGTGAGGAAACCCGCAATTCTGAGAAAGAAGGAAAACTGAGGAGAGTTAGAAATGTACTGAGGAACCACCTTCATCTCACGGGAGAGAATAAGCAAAAACAGAGAGAGAAATGGGGATGGCTCAAAGAAGCCATGTGTGGGAGGCTTGTCTCTTCTCAGAGAAGCACGAGGCAAGGTCTTGGGAGGAGGAGGAATAATAGTAACAAATGTGATAAGAATTGTTTAGGGGTAAATGAATAAAATTTTTTCTCCAAAAAATGTTAAATATACTAATGAGCAGAGATGCTGCAATATGGGCCTATGTAAAACCGAAGTTTTTACAACTAAATTCTGTGACCAGTTGTTACCTTTCCCCCCAAATATTTCCTTCGAAGCCTCACAATTTTTATTCTGCTCCGAAGGTATGGATTTCAACAGGATTAAACCACATTATTAACAAGTGTTCATTACTTATAAATGAACATATATTAGGTGCTGGGAAATAATCTCAAATAAAAGAAACAATTATTCAACACAATTGTTAAAGGGTGTGGCAAATATGTATTAAGATAATATATTAAAAATTGACATGGTAACAGCTTAATGTGGAATCTTAACATGTCTTATCATAGCCTACCAATTAGAAATAAGGTACATGACTATGAAAAGATTAGCTTTAAAATTTAAAAATACTGACAGACTATATATATAGTCTTTTAAATTTTAAAGTTGATCATATAATATGCCTATATATGTACATATGTATGTCTTCGGTAATTTTAGGGATTTAAAAAATTAATCTCAAATAAAAATAATTTAAAATGGTTAAAAAGTGTGTTGTATGTATAAAGATAAGCATATTTAAAATAATTGATATAAAAGAATCATAACATAGAAATCCTTACTTAAAATGTCTTAGTAGAGTCTACCAATTAGAAATAATATGTGTATTACTATGCAAAGATCAACGTTAAATTTTAAAAGTACAGTAAAACTATGTATCTTTGGTAATTTTAGTGATTAATGCTTTAATTAAGAGATGAGGTACGTGCAGACATATGCAATAAACTGACATAATTCATCATATTGCAAAGAATAACATGATGAATGCATATGTATATTGTGAATTATACAACACACATGCAAATCATATACTCATTATCATGCAGAGACATTATTTTTCCTACAGTCAAAATGCAACAAATCTTCAAGTACTACTCAATCTATTGCATGACTATTTAAGCACAAAGTAGTTTGCAGTGTCTTGTAGAAAAATAATTTAAACAAGTTAATGGAAACAGAGAGCAGACATTTTAGTCATTGCATCTCTGGGTCTGCTAAACTGGAAACCAGTCCCTGTCCTAGGCATCTATTGTTCCATAGTGTCGTATTAAATAGAAGATTTTACTAAAGTCTTTAAATACACTGCAAAATTAATCTTTAATTTTTTAAATGTTAAACACTGAATACATTGAGTAGCTGGGGGAAAAAAAATAACAACACAGGTCTGGTCTGGAAACAGTTTCTCAATGAAAGGATAATTACTTAAAAACACAACTCTTCTGAGACTGATTTGTCTTTGAATGAGGTTTCCTTTAAGGAAGACCATTTAAACATGAATACATCGGTGCTAGGAAGTAGCCGGTAAATACTGATGCCTGCATGCTCGCTGAGAGCAGACTAACACCCACAATCTTGACAGAGTCAGAGAGGCTGAAGCTAAGCTCTGGGAGAACAGGCTGGAGTTATTTAAAAACGGCTACTTATCACATAGCCAGGTAAGCTTCTCCACAGTTGAATGCAACTTGGAGACATACTGTTAATTACACTTTTTGACTGAACTCAATCAAAAAAAAAGTTTAAAAAAATATGAATGTTAAAGGGGAAGGAACAAAGTGCCTCTGATACTCTTATACCCCACTACAGAATCAGTATTGTACTCAAAGGAAACAATGTATATATGAACATGTTAATTAAGATAAACATTGCAAAAATCATTTTCTTTTTCTGATCATTTTGAACTTTAATGTGGGTAAAAGGACTGCTGTTAGTAGCAGGAAGACTACTAGATGTTCCTAACTTATGGAAGAGATTCAATCAGCACACATGAATGAAACAGAAAAGGCCCTTTAAACCTATTACATATGTCAATGCATTAGAATTCTCACTCTTAAATCAAACCTAAAGAAAAATATTTATAAGATCCACCATTGTGTGAATCAAATATAATAGCTTTATGTATGACTTTTGCTCATCTGGGATAAGAAGACAATACCTCTCTAACATATTAACTTTATGAACTTTTATAATATTTTAAAGATTTCTTTAAAATGAAAAAGTCTATTTTACTTTTAATTAAATCTACTTCCCAGAAAGGTCTTTCAGGCTCTATAAAGTACATTGCATTATCTTATTACTGACAGTTCTTGAAACCATGCTTGAATGCTTTCTTATCCTTTCATGAGCAACTGAAAGATCATATGCGAAAAGACTGCTTTCTCTTTTTCTTGCCCTGTAATTAAGGCATTTTAATATATTTCCTCATAGTTGTTACACAAACTACTAAGGTTCATAGATTGAGACAATTTTGACTCCTATGATTTTATAAACACATATGATATGAATTTTTCCTAATCTTGGATTTGGAAAAAAAAATAACAACGAAACTCCTTCAAGTACAATGATTACTCTCTAGAAGGTTAAATTGAAATGGAGCTTCTTGTGTTGCTTTAATATATATAAATTACCTATGAAGTAGAAAAATACAACTTATTTGGTAAACCATTCTTTACTACTGATAGGATAAATGATAAACTCATATTAAGAAAACATTTTCTCCAAATCAAGGTATATTTTAAGAGTTTGAAATCTTCAGAATTTTTATGTCATTGCTTACAGATAAAAATACTGAATACGTGCCTAATGATAGCCAAGTAAATAGACTTTAACTCATAGAAGAATTAAGATTTTAATTTAAAAATACACTTTTTTCTTTACAAATATACATCTAAAAATACATTTAGTTTAATATTTCTCAATTTGGGAAACTATATTTGCAACTCAAGAAAATGCTATTGTAAACAATGATAAAGAAACAAAGCTTAAAATATAAGACAAATGCTTTAAAATTCATAAAACACAGGACTGAAATTATACATTTGCAATCTTTTTAAACAAAAAAATGCTATTGAGGAGGCTATACACTTGGGAGCACAAAGAAATATGCTAATACCATATTTTGCCATATTTTGAATAAATGTGCACAATTTCTTAGTCCTTTTCTATATTAGAAGATACCGGTTTACCACTAGGTTAAAATATTATAATTGAAATTGATGTTAGACAATTAAATGACTTTTTGGATAAGCTTTGGAGATTTAAAAAGATATTTTTAGATTATACCTTATGATGTTAAAAATATTTGACAGGAAGGAAGCACATACAATGGGCTAAAGATACTTTATTCAATAAATGGTGATGGGAAAATTGGATACATGCAGAAAAAATGAAACTAGACTACCTTTTTACACCACACACAGGAATAAATTAAAAATGGATTAAAGACTTAAATGTTGGACCTGAAGCCATAAATATCCTAGAAGAAAACACAGGCAGTAAAATCTGGGACATTGCTCATAGCAATATGTTTTCTGATGTATCTCCCCAGGCACGGGAAACAAAAGAAAAAATAAACAATCGGGGCTATGTCAAATTAAAAAGTTTTTGCACTGCAAAGAAAACCATCAACAAAATGAAAAGACATCCCATAAAATGGGAGAACATAGTTGCCAACACATTTGATAAGGGGTTAATATCTAAAATTTATAAAGAGCTTATAAAATTGAACACCAAAAAACCCCAAATGATCCAATTAAAAAATGGGCAAAGGACCTGAATAGACACTTTTCCAAAGAGGTCATACGGATGGTCAACAGACATATGAAAAGATGCTCAATGTCACTAATCATCAGAGAAATGCAAATTAAAACCACAATGAGATACCACTTCACAATGGTCAGAATGGCTATTATCAGTAAATCAACAAATAACAAGTGCTGGTGAGGATGTGGAGAAAGGGGAACCCTTTTACACTGTTGGAGGGAAATGCCGATTGGTGCAGCCACTGTGGTAAGCAGTATACAGTTACCTCAAAAAATTAAAAATGGAACTGCCTTATGACCCAGTGATTCCACTTCTGGGAATTTATCCAAAGAAACCAAAAATATTAATTCAAAAGATTATAAGCACCCCTATGTTCATTGCAGTGTTATTTACAATAGCCAAGATTTGGAGGCAGCCCGAGTGTCCATCAGTAGATGAGTGGGTAAAACAACTACAGGGCATTTATACATGAAATACTACTCGGCTGTAAAAAAGAAAAAAAATTTTACCCTTTGTGTCAGCATGGATAGGTTTGCAGAACATTATGCTAAGTGAAATAAGCCAGTCAGAGAAAGACAAATACCACATGATTTCACTCTTATGTGAAATCTAATGAACAAACTGAACTAACAGGCAAAATAGAGACAGACTCACAGAGAGCAGGCGACAGCTCTGGGGCGGTGTGGTGCGGAGGGGCGGACAGGAAGTATTGAGCAAAAAAGTAAAGGGGCTCATGGACACGGACAACAGTGTGGTGATTGCGGGGGCACTGGGAGAGGGGGAATAAAGGGGATAAATGGTAATGGAAAAAATACAATTAAAAATAAATTAAAAGTAAAGAAAGATTGGAAGCTGGAAAATATCAGAAAGTATAAGATGTTCTAATTTTATACTAAAAAACAATAGACAAGATTGATATAATAACTTCTCTTACTTTTTAGGTTTTTAATTACAAAAATTTTAAAATGTATAAATAGTAGAGAATTCCCATAAAACATTTACCTTGGAGACTCTATATCCCTCTTTTAAATTTCTCTCTCTCAACTTAAGTGTTTATTTTGCTGACACATCTGAAAGGCTCCAAGTCACTCCACCTCTGTATATTCGCAAATGTATCACTTTAAAAAATGAACATTTTCCAAAATAACCACAATGCCTTGGTCACGCCTAACAGAATTAATAGTAACTTCTTGGTGTTAAGAATTCACACCGATCCATATTCAACTTTCAATGACTGTCTCAAAAATTTATTTTTTCTAGTCTATTTAATGGAATTATGAGCACAATAAGGTTGACTGCATTTAGTTATGATGTCTCAAGTTTTTCTTTCCTAGGACAGTTCCTCTCTTTCCCCTTTATTTTCACGCCTTTGCCTGGTTGAAGAAACTGCCCTGACTGCCTTTAAAATGCACCTGGGATGTCCCGGTTGAAGTAAGCGCAATACTTGGCTGCAAACTAAACCCGTCGAATGTTCAGATTTATTTTGTGGCCATAGAGGGGCAAAGGGGAGAGCCCTGAGACATTTCTGCCTATTTAATGATGTGAACAACTTCCAAGAAACCCTTAAACAATTCTGCCCTTCATACTAAAGGGTATAAAACTGTAATAATCATTCATAAAATGTGTTTTATAACATTACTTTGATATATTGGCAGTCTGTAAAATAGTTTTTATGTAATAGTGTTAATATATTTAAGCATAAACTAAAAACATCAAATAAGCAAATAATGTTTAGCAATTTCAAGTTTATACATACTTTTCTTAGAATATAAGAAAAAGAAATAATATTCCTTAGAATAAAAGAAATATATAAAGAATAATTGTTTTATAATCAGTGTGGGAAAGGAATACAAGCTGGCATGTCTCTTAACTTTTGTTTTCATCCTTTTTAAAAAAGGATCATTGAACCAGACAGGCAGGTTTTCATTTAATTTGTGTTAAGCTTAAATATTAAGTTGAGTTACTAGGACAGTAAACCCAGTTGATGGCTCTATCTTTTAAAAATGTCATGTACTTTTTCAGGAGAGATGAATAGAAAATTTAAAGAATTACAAAGTATTAATGAAAATTACAAGTGTTAGAAAAGAGAAAACTAAACTGTAACATGTTTCCATTGTATTAGTGCTTAATAAAAATGTAAATTAACACACAGAAGATTGGCTTACTCTTTCCTTGCAACAATTTAGCTAATAAAGCTTCAAAAAGATCTGTGATGCACAGTTTTTGAAAATCCAAAATATGAATGACTTTAAATGGAACCACATGAAGTGAACGACAGTAAAGTGATCGTAGATAAAATTACCGAACTCAAATGAAATAAATTCAAAATGAAAAGGATGAAGGGCAATTAAGTACCTATTTTGACAATTTGAAGTGGTCAAGTTTTTAAAAGTATGACACAGGAACCTTAACCTATCTATATATGAGTGATAAATGAGGCATTTTGTGTCATTACATTCCCATAAATCACTTTCTTTAACTGCTGACGGCTTTTTATCAGATCTAACCTTTTCAAGCTTCTATTAGAGTGCTAACATTTTCAACTTTGACACATGTGCAGTTTACAAATTCTGCAGCTGATTAACTCTGGACAGAAGCTCACTGGCATCATTGTGTTCAAGTTGGGTGAAAGCCTTCGGGTCTCGAAAACTCAGATACTTACATTACAATACAAAAATCTCAATTACTGTAAGGGGTTGGACTTTATGGTTGCTAAGCAATTGTTTTCTACTGGAAAACAAACACGAATAAGACTTCACTTTCCATGAAACAGGTGACTTAGGAAATACTAAGAAATAAAAAAGAAGGAATAGTAAGAAAAACCCTGATACTAAGGGTCAACTTCTAGTCAAGTACATTTTTTTTTTGTTTTAAAATTATTTCTTTTGGTAATCAAATAATTTTCAAAAAGTAATTGCTAAACTTCAGTTCTGATGCAATCAAAACAAAGAGAACCCAAGATTAATAAGCTCATGGGGTGCGGGATTATGACCCCAAATAAAACATAATTTAAATGGGACTATAATAATAATTAAAGCATTTTAAAATGAATTTTATGGATAGTGAATCAAATTATAATATATAGCTTAACTCTCCTGTAAATTCCAACATTTTAAGTGAAAGGTTGTTTTGAATAATTCAACCAATCAGTCAATTCAGTTGAAAAAGAAAAAATGAGAACTTCTCTTATTTTCCTACTTTTAAAACAGTTGTGTTGAAATTATAAAAACAAAGCACATAAAAGGTAATTCAGTTTCTGTTGAAGTTATACTAGTTGATAAATTACAACGCGTCATAGAATGTCTTTTATACATAAATAAGAATATACTACTTATTACCAATATGAAACATCTGAAACATTTATCACAACACAAAACTTTAAAATTAACAAATATTTGCTTATTTAATGTAGAAAGAAGTAAGGCAAATAAACGTAAGTTGAAATCTTCTACGCTGCAGACAAAGGAAATCAAGACTTCACAATATTTTTAATTTTAATGGTCCTAATTTCTTAGTAGAAGAGTCAAATATCAATACAAGAGTTGAACTTGACAGTTGCAAGGATTTTGATGATTAACACAAAATTGTGTAGGTAGATATCATGTATATGTCAGTTTACTTATATAAACTGCACATATATAAATAAATTTGAGTAGATGTGAGTTTGTGAGGACAGGATATAAAAAAGACTTATTTAGAAAAGATAGCTGACACAGACCTTGAAATAAAGCTAAAGTTTATTAAAAAATACTGTCTTTGGCAATAATAACAAGACAGAACAAATCTTGATACTGGGTATTTGACCACCAGAAGTCTGCTATTTCAAATAGTATTAGCTTTGATGAGAACTGCTGACCATCAAACTTAAATAATAAAACCTAAAGAGATGGACTAAATAAAGGCACTAAAGTAAAAATGTTTACAAGAGAACCTCCTGTGGCAGACTGCCTCTTGTTGATAAATGGCAAATCTCAGAAAAATAGTGCAGGCAGGGCTTTTTCTAGCATCACAACCCACACAGTCTCACCAAGCCACTCTCACAGATTCTAAGGCCTACCAAAGACAAATTTAAAACTTCTTTATTTCACTAATAATGTCACTCATCACAGGAGCTGGGCAGTTACACTTTGACAATTCAGATGTAAATCCTGGGTTGCCTATGAGTATTCATGACAAAGGCATATTTATCATTTAAAACAAAAGGACAGGACTTCTTGGTGTTCATATCAAAGCCCAGTGATGGATGAGGCCATGCTAATCGAAAGACAGACTAGAAAGAACACAGATGTTTGCTACTTGGATTAAGAAAAGACTATCCCCTCCCCTAAAACTTTTCCAATATGGTTATTTCAAACTGTTTTAAATAGATATCTAAAAGTTTAAAATTCTCAACTATGGTTGTTATAATGTAATAAATATCAGGGTTTTTATTTTGACTTCAAATTATAGAAGCAAAATTCTTGAAACCTAGAAAAGGCCAAACTACCAAAGAGTAATAGTTCCTCAGATGTAACTCATAGAAGGAGCTCCACAGTTGGTGTTATCCTTCTCAGTTATTATTTTTCAATCCAGAAAATGAAGAGAAAGAAAGTCTACCATCCCACACTTCTACAAATAGCAAAAGTGTGAGCAGAAATCAATGTCAGGAGCTATAAGACGAGCAAAGTTTAAGACCTTTTTACCATATTTGTTTCTGACCACTGTGTCTTTGATTTTCATTCCAAATGGTTTTCAAGTTGAAAGGCATTTAAAAATAGTTGCTGTCCATGTTGTAAGGTTTCTTTAAAACCTTAAACACAATTAATTCTGGTGATTTTAGCATTCATCAATATTTTAGATGAGAGAGACCAAAAATAAGAGTGGTATTAAAAACACAAAGATATTTCCAGCTGGAACTATTGATAGCACTTCCTCCCATTCTACTGATGAGGAGCTATCATCAGGACTGGCTAATAGAAATCCAGTTTACAAGGCCCTGCTCATTGGGGTGCCTTTCAAGAAGCACAGATTGGTTACCCTTCAGACCTGCAAACAAATGCCTGCTCTTCCAGGGCAGAACTATTTTAACATTGGTTACTGGGAAGTCATCACTGCAAGGTCACCCTGAAGAAGGGCGATGGTGGAGGCTGGGGAAAGCCTACTGTGTAACTGATCTGTTTCCTGCCAGTTTTACAGGCTGCTTTTCAATTCCAGGGAAGCACACTTGTTGTTGATAAGTTTTTAATACAGTGGTATATGACAAAAACAAAAAAAAACAGAACATGAAGCCATATGGGAGGAAGGAATTACTCACACATTAAGAGAATACTTGGATAGTTTTGTGTCACCAGGTGAAATGCTAGGCTGGCAGCTGCTACGCAAATTTCCCCTCTTGGTAGGATCACCTTCCTCTCAAAATGATGGGTATATCAAAATCACCATGATGCCTCTTTGTACCCATATCTTTTGTGCCTCATGTATGGAAGATCTATACCACATTAAATGTGCCACTGGCGTTAGACCAGCAAGGACATTCCATTTACACCACTGAGTTGCTTCTATACTTACCAGAGCTTAGTTTTCACTAGTTATAGCAACTATTATACGTCCCACTTAAAATATAAACCTGCTTCTCTCAGAGGGAATTAAAAGCTGAACATTTCAGAGGGCTTAACACTCAATATATTAAGAGGTGTTATAGAATAACAAAAATCTTTCACCTTTTGGCCCTTTTATGAAAAATTTACTGGGTGCCTAATATATTTAATATTCAGTAGCATGTGAGAATAATTTTTATGCAACTCCGATAGTTAGAAAGATAGATAACTCAATTATTAGATCATCTATCAAAATATTCAGATGTATAAGAGGCTACTAAAAAGATTGATGACTGAGAAAGTCCACTGATTCTCTAGCCATCATATTCATGCATTTGGCCAGACAACATTTTTCGCTGCCTTCACAAGCAAGCTTCATTACCCATCACTCCACTGAAAAGAGTTTATTATGAGGCTGCCATCTTGGCAAGACTATTATTTAGATGATAAATGCTGAGGGGAAAAAAGTGCATCTATTTTTTTTTTTTAAGAAAAAAGATGAGCTTTTCTGACAGATAAAACAAACAGCATCTACATTTCTAATTAACTTAAATTTGGCAGATACAAATATAGGTCAGTTAAACCTATGATGTTATCTTCTGTCTGAATTTTACCCTTAATTTGTAAAATGTAAATTAACTAATTAGAAGAAAAACAGGATGATATGTGACAAAATGCTTCAGCTGGGTCTTTGCTTCCTGACATTTATGATCAACTATAATAAATTATTGCCTTTTTAAATAATTGATAGCATATATTTTTTCTCACCACGATGAAAGAAATTTTACCAAGAATTTATAAAAGGAGGCCAGGAACTTAGCAGAACAACAGAACTCTGTGGTGTACTTTCTGAGAAAAAGATGTATATGAAAATGCCACAATGTTAGAAGCAAATGGGTTAATTTATGCCTGTGTACCTAGGGTGAATTAAAAAAAAAAGTGCATAGACATTAAGTCACTGGTAAACCCAGTAAAAACATTATCAGGGCTTAACCCTTTCCCTGTCATTTCAAATGGATCTGCTGTGTACTCAAGCAATTAGCGACAGCAGTGTGTGTGGGGGTGGATGTGTATGCCTGGATGCTGTGAGGGAGGGGAGTTACAATATTACATGGAGAATGAGAAAAGAGAACAGAATTTGACCACTCGAGTTTCAGCAAGAAAACCTGTCACTGTTAAGTAAAATTAATCCATGTAATAGTTAAAAGAGGTTTTCAACTATTCCTATGTAGATAAAGATACTGCATTGAGAAGTACCTCTGTAATGTCGGCTATAGGCATCAATTACAAATTACACAGATCCTGAGAGGTGAGGCCTGCGGGGGTGGCCACACTGTGGCACACTGGAGTGTGTGTGACCAGGCCCCAGGCAGGAGAGCAGGATCAGGCTGTCAGTTTTCATAGCACAGAAACTTAGAGGTCTAATCAGAATGAGGAATAGCAGGAAATTGGAGCTGAAGCCTTGTGGTAACCTAGACAGGAGCGGAACGTGCTTGGTACTGAGGACTGGTTTTCAGGGACAATGCAACATTTGAAAGGGTGGGGAAAACAGAAAGAGAAACAATTTAAACAAAGGTGTATGAAGTCCAGGATTCTACCAGAAGGTTCAGAGATTATGTAAAATAGGTAAAGAGTGAAACAAGTAAGTGCATCAAGATTTCACTCCTAATTTTAGGTATTCCACTAAAATACTTATCTTGGATAAAAGTATCTTAATTTAGCAGACAGTTATCACACTTGGAAACAACAAGACTGAAATACTTGAGTACTCCTCTTTCCAATATTATGACAAATACATAAAAGTTTCTACATTTTGCAAAGTGCAATCTAGGTGCTTGAGAACATCATTACACTTACTTTATATTTTCTAGTTGTGGAGACAGCAAGAAAAGTCTTACTGCATAGCTGTTCCTGTTCAGTAAATATGAATACGCATTTAGCTTATTATTTTTATATTTTAGAAACGTATTAAGAGTAAACATTTTTCTTTCCATCTCTACATCACCATGATAGTGCATTAAGAAATCATATGGGTAACTAGTCAAAGTTCCACTTCACAGTATATAAATCTAACACAGAATATATTTATACATGACAGAAAATTCTCTTAACAGCTGTCTGGCCTCCACCTAACTCTTCAACCTTTAAACACATGACATACCTCTGAGGCAGTGATTTCAAAAGCTATCAAAGATTTACCTTTATGTACACTAACTTCGTACTTCAGAGGTAATCTTCAAACATTTGAACTCCAAAAGCTAAAGGCATAGAGGCCTCTTTGTCTGTTTATTTTTTCTCTGTCAGGCATTAACAATCACCATTCATATTTATCATTTTGAAAAATGAATTTAATTTCTTTAATTAAAAGCTTTAATAGTTCCAAGTAATGTCTCAGCAATCATTTATGTTCATTTAAAATTTTAAGTATTTCTGTTCCAATGCTCTAAGTATTAAGTTCCATGTTTGAATGTGTTCATCGGCGAAGGAACAGAAAGGTAAAGAGAGCAATGCAATGAGTGTCAGGTAACCTGACTGAACCTGAGTCCCTCAGTATTGTGGGAAGGTCAGATTCTCTCGACATTGTACTGGTGTGTCAAAATACGTCAACTAACCATCATGGGGCAGGAAGAAGAATGACCTTTGAATTCTTTTGGTTTGGGCAGCTGATAGCGTTTTGGACGTGGGGTGTGCATGAATGGGTTTCCAAGCTGCTTGACAGAAGCCCAAGGTTTCTTTCAAGTATGACTGGTAAAAGCCATGGGTTCCTCCATTTTGGTACGAGTTTCTAAGCCCATGTAACTCATTATGGAAACTGATGTTAGGTTAACTATCAATACTCCAAAAAATCAGATTCAATGCAACTAGACTAAAATTACTTTGTAAACATTTAAATGTGAGAGATGAAGGTTGGCAGTCAGTCAATTTAGAAATAATTTTATTCCCTCTACTAGTAATACTTATTGTTCATCAATTCTTTAAACTTCATTATAGCTGTTGTATCATAGTTGTCTTCTTCCCTTGTCCATAAAAATAGGCATTTCTCTACTCTTCCCTTCAATGAAAACTCACTTTGCTTATTTATACTGAGGACAAGCCCTACTCAGTCTATCTGCGATCCACCACTTGGACTCCTATCACACAACCCAGTTGGCTTTGGACATATTGAAACATGGCAACTCAAGCTATTACTAACTTAGATTATTTTCTACTCTCAGTTCTTTAATAGCATCATTGTTCTCCCCATCGCCAATATCAAAACCTCAAAGTTATCTTTGTTCCACCCCCCACCCCCAGTACTACGACACTGAGTTGTTTGCCAGGTTCTATAAATCCCATCTTTGTTATCTCTGTAAGTCTACACATTCTCCTTCCTTTTCTACCATCCCTGTTACCATTTAGGAATTAATGAATTATTTCAACACAGACAACCATGTTAGCAATGGTGGTCCTATCTCCCCAACTTCTTGTTTCTGCCTGCTCTAAGCACTGCTACCAGAATATTCCTTCTAAAGTTAGGTCCTGATTGTGCCACTCTTCTATTTAAGAATCTCCCCTGGCTTTCCAGCTGTGTGACCTTAACATGGGCACTTAACCTCACTATGCCTCCACTTCTTATATGAAATAAGGATGAGATTCTAGTATCTACCTCATAGGACTATCATGTGGATCAAAGGGGATAATACATGTATGTGTGCTTAAACCAGTACACTGAAGGTAGCTGGTGCTCAGTGTTAGTTATGTCTGCAATCTAGGTACAAGCTGTTTCCTATTAGATTGAATTAACTTCTTTGAAGGCAAAGTTTGATTTTGCTCATTATTGTTTGCTCGGAAATGCGTAACATGCTGCCTCTACATAGCAGGAGCTAAATATCTACTGAATTGAGCCACACATCTGTGCGACTACTGATGGACCACTTCGCTAGGCCGTGTTGAATTAGGGATATGTAGTGGTCAAAAATATCCATTTCACATGAAAACAATGAAAGACAATGGGGGTGATGAAATATTTTGGGCTAGTGATGAGTTCAATGTGGTATTGCACACAACCAAGGACTTCACTTTCCTCACTTTCATAATCAATATAGAGTGCTCTGAAAACATAGCCAAAGCTATCAAGGATGACTGTGATGAGCCTTATTAATTAAAAAAAAAAATCCCTCTATTTAATAAAAAAATTTTGTAAGAATTTTAAATTTATGATCTTTTGGAATGAGCTATCAGGGAAGCTATAGGACTAAATTTAAAATGAAGACGTGGTGATGGTTAGCAAAGGAGCCAGCTACAAAAAGGAAGAAAATGGCAAAGGAGTATAAAAGGGGAAGCAGGAAGCAGTTAACTTTTCTGGTACAATCCTTGTGAAAAAAATTAGGGTAAGGCACAGGAAACATCCCAATGTTAGTAATTAAGGTTGGAAAGGGAGTAAAACAAGAGAATGGAATTCACCCATATTGTAAGAGTGGACTAGGAATGTAAAGGAGAGCAAGGAAAACACAAAAGAATTTAAGTGCCTTGTGTTCATGGAAACATGGAATTCATAGAAGTTTAGCTTTTACATGAACGTGACTTCAAGAGTCCGAAGAAATTAGAAATAAGGAATGTTGACCATTGCTATTATGTATCCATACAGATTTCTGTCTTATAAGAAGAGTATGAGACATACAGAGTGTATTTGTGGCTCATTTTGCATACTCCCCATGAGGGAGAAGAGAATGAGCAAGGGCAAACTAGGGCAATACAGCCTCGTCACCTATAAGGCTCCCATCCCAGGAGATTTTTGAATGACACCTAATAGCAGAAGATATTAAAAATGGGGGAATGTGTCTCTTACACGTAGTGGGAGAGAAAAGGGAGAGACAAGGCATAACTGCTGTTGACAGGGCTCTATCTCACCACAGATGGCCAGCTTCATCTTAGTCCAAAGTGAGTGTCATCAAAACACGACCAAACAAAGCTGCTTTCTAACAACCATAGGCTGTTGAGCCCTATCTTTAGCCTCAATCATACGAAAAGCCTTCCCTTTTGTTGGGCAAAAAGTAGTGACCGAAAATCCTGTTCCAACTCTCAGGAGTCTAGGAGGAGTTGGAATAGATGGATGTCTGTTTGAAAGAGAGATACTAAAAGATAGAACCTGAAGGTTTGTCTAGTGCTCTCATAGATTATTCTACTTATAGTTGATGTTTAAGAAAATTTGTTTAGGGTGATGATCAAGTCTATAAATTAAAATGGCCATAAATGTGATTACAGGGTTAATGTTGAACAAGATAAAGTGGTTTACAATGTGTTAAATTATGTGTTAAAAATCATAATTGAGAGACATCTACTTGGGGAAAAGTTGGGGTAATAAGGATTAGATTTATCCTCCTACTGGAAATACCTTAAAACACAAACAAAATAAATGATGACAGACATCAAGCAGTGAGGGACAGTGATATCTGAGTGATGAGAAACAAAAGAGGTGAGCCCATTAATTGCCCCCACATGCCACCTGGAGAGTTTTCAGGCTGCAAGGTGGGGAGGAGGAACCTAGGTGAAACCTGATGTTCTCTCTGAGTTGAGAGGTAATGCTGCAAGAATGGGAAGACCAGGCAGTTAGAGTTTGTCATTAAAGAAATCTCAGTGACTTTAAAGCAATTCGAGTTTGTTTCTGACCTCAATGGAATTGAAGTAAAAACCAATAACAGCAAGATATGTACAATTTTTCTAAATATTTAGGAACAAAAGAGCATACTACTTAATAGCCTGTGAGTCAAAGAAGAAATGAAAAGAAAAATTAAAAAGTGTTCCGAACCAAATGAAGATGAAAATATATAATATTTTGTGAGACACAGTATTCAAAGCAAGTTTACAGTACTTCCTATATTGGAAAAAAAGAATGGTTTCAAATCAATAACTTCAGCTTTCCACCATAGGTAGCTAGAAAAAGAACAGCAATGAAACGGAAACTAAAGAAAAGAAAAGAGATTACAGTAAATCAATAAAAGAGAAAAAAGAAAATCAATAGAAAAAAATCAATAAAACTAAAAATTGGTTCTTTCAGAAGACCAATAAAATTAATAAACCTATAGGCAGAGTGTTCTGGAAAAAAAGACAAAATTATCAATATCAGGAATGAGGAAGGTGACATCACTACAGATTCTACAGATATTAAAAGAATAAAGAAATACTTTGAACAAGTTTATGACAACACATTTCATAACTTATGTAAAATGAACAAAGTCTTTGAAAGATGCAAATTACCAAACTTCACTCAAGGAAAAAACAATTAGATAATGTGAATTCCTATGCCATTTTATTTTGGCTTTGCAATTTAGAAATCAATTTTATTTAAGATCTGAAATACAATTCCTAAAATCCCGACTTTAGAAAACTGTGGCTACACAATAATGCATTGTCTTTATCATGCTAGACTGTGCATTAGACTGAAACAGAAAAACCATGAGGCAAACCACTATCCTTCAACAATTTGAGCAAAGATAGAATGCTAATGAACAACACAGATGGACCTGCACGGATGGGCTGTTTTACTTCAAGCACCATAAAAAGGAAAGCACAAACGCATGGGTTTTCACGTATACACGTTAGAGCGAACCTTTTGCACTAGGAATCAGGGCATTTTGTCATGTAGCATTAACATACAATTTGGAAATCGTGCAGTGCCAAAGAGATAGAACCCACCAGCATTCAACAATGTTGTCAGTGAGGCAAGAAAATGTTCTACTGAATGTTTCTTCTTTGTCTAATTACTGCATACACTGGTATCGACTTTGAAATGAGAAAAGGAGCTTGCACTCCTTTTATTTTCTGTTTAAAACAAAACAGAAAAACTGAGACATAAGCCCTGTTATACACTAATATTTTTAAAGAACATCAATTATACAAGAAAAGACTAAGAACACAAAGACTGTTTATAGACACCAGACATAATAGGGAGCGACTAGTAGACCCTCACAGAGCTTTGTGGTGGTGCTCAGCAGAAACCAATTTATAATCACTGACAGTAAACAGGTGCAACATTATTTGCCAGATATTTCAGAAAATCATACAAATAGTGCAACAATAATGCAAGGCTCTTCTCATCAAGGGGCGTATATGCCAACATTGCCCCAATTCTTATGAATAACCTCTGAAGGTGTGGCATGCCATAACCCTGGGACATTGGCACATCAGGGCGAGCCAAGAGGGTTTCGGCATACTGGGGCCTCTCAAATTTGTAGAGCACCTGAGTGCCCGACATGCTGAAGTGTTCTTTCATTCCGGCAAAGACTTCATTCACTGCATACTCCTTATTGTTGGCATTTCCTTGTGATTTCTTGCAGCTTGCACACTCTTCTAGAATGGTACCTACATTTTCCTTAGCAGGGAGTTGAAGCAGCTGCTTCTGCCTGGCAAGTAAGTCTCAGGCCTCAATAAGCCATGGTTTTAATCATTCAGGAACCTTCACTTTAACTTCCTTTCTCCTGTTAAATGTCTCCTCACTTTTAATAGCGGGGTCAGCCCTGGCCCTTTTCTTCTGATTTGGCTGAGGGGCTTCACTGGTATTGCCACCATGTCCGTTTCCAGGAGCCTCCTGTTTGTTCTTTCTTGTCTTCCGCACGGACCCTGAAGGGGGGTTATCTGCAGAGCAACCCTTTCCCCCGCCACTTCTGCCTGGGAGAGCTGGTTCCAAGTTCTTCTGCTATGGACCACCGGTCTTCTTTCCTGAGGAGTCCCCCCTCATCTTCTCTGTGTATTGCTTCCTAGTCAGTTTTTGAAGTTGTCATCTTCTTCAGGTTGTTGTCCACAAGTGAGAACCCTACTTTCTGGAACTCATTCAACCCTGTTTTTATTTCAACCAATAATCTTCTTCCTCCTTGCTCTTCCAAGAACTCTGAGTGTTTTCTCAGATGGAATCTTACAGATCTTCTGGGATGGTCTGGAAGGATGAGATGGGAGACAAAATCCAAGACTCTGTAATCAGGACCAGATCATCTGATCCCTACTACACAGCACACTTAGCTTTTCTGATAACGGCCAGCAGCCAGTGTGTGATCGCTGTTGTCCCTTCAACAGCCATAGTCTCTATATCTTTTAAAGCAACTGATTTTGTAGTTAAAAACCTTCCCACAAGAAAACAGGCCCAGGTGGTCTGACTGGGGAATTCTATCTAACATTTAAGAAAAAAAATAATAACAATTTTGTATGAACTTTTCCAGAAAATTGAAGAGGAAGGAATATTTCTCAACTTATACTATGAGGCCAGCATTACTCTAATACCAAAATAAGACAAAGGCCTAAAAGGGAAAAATAAGTCACAGACAATTATCATTCATGAACATAGATGTAAAAATTCTTAACAAATTTTTAGCAAATCAGATCCAACAAAATATACAAAGGATACTGCTTCCTAAACAAGTGGGGTTTACCCCAAGAATGAAAGGTTGGCATGACTTTTAAGAATCAATCACTATAATTCACCATATTAACAGATTTATAAAAGAATACCCAAATGATCATCTTAATAGATGCATAAAAAGCATCTGGCAAAATCCAACACTCATTTTTGATAAAAACTCACAGCAAACTAGGAACACAGAGAAGTTTCTGCAATCTGATAAAGGGCAGCTAAAAAATCCTATGGCTAATATTTTTAATGGTGAAAGATTGAACACCTTTCCCCCAAGAGCAGAAACAAGGTAACAATGTACACTCTGACCACTATTAACCTTTGTATAGGAGATTCAAGCCAGTACTGTTAACTAAAAAAACACCAAAAAAAAAAGAAGAAGAAGAAGAAGAAATACTTAAATTGAAAAAAGGAGTAAAGCTGTCTTTATTCACACATAACATGGCTGTCTATGTAGAAAGTCCTATAGCATCTACCAGAGTATTAATAAAAGAATTTTACACAGTTGGAAGATGAGGTAAGATCAATATATAAAAGCAACTGTACTATTCCTGTATAGTAACATGAACATCTGGAAATTTAAGCAAAAGTTACCATTTCCAATAGAATCAGGAAATATAAAATTTATAGGGATAAATCTGACAAAAACCGAGAAATACGTACATTGAAAACCATAAGGCATTTCTGATAAAAATATTAAAAGACCCGAATAAATGGAGAGATACAATGTTCATGGATCAAAAGACTCAACATCAATTGAGACATCACTTCTTCCCAATTTGATCTATAACTAAATTATGATCCCAATTAGAATACCAGCAGAAATGTTTAGGAATTTCTATGCTGATTCTAAAATTCATATGGTAATGTAAAGAGCCTATAATAGACAAAAATAACCTTAAAATAATAAAGTTGGAGAACTTAATACTGTGTTCAAAATTATAATGTGACAGTCATCAACAAAATGTAGAATTGATATAAAGATAGACAAATTCATCAGGAGAATAAAATAAAGAATTCAGAAAAAGGCCCACACATACATGATCAATTGATTTTTGACAAATGTACAAAGGCTATTTAGTAGTGACAGAATAGTCTTTCCAGCAAATGGTTCTGGCACAATGGGATATATGTGCAAGAAAATGAACTTTGATCCACATATCACACCATATACAACATTAACTAGGATGTAAATTTAAAATCATAAACATTTTAGAAGACAAAAAGGGGAAATCTTTGTGATTTCTTTAGCTCTTTAAATCTTTAAGATGTCTTAGATGGGACATCAAAGGCAAAATCTATAAAAGTAAAATATTGGTAAAATGGACTTCATTAAAATTTAAAACTTCTGACCTTCGAAAACCACTGTAAAGAGAATGAAAACACAAGCCACACACTAGGAGACAGTATTTCATATCTGAGCACATATCGGATAAGGGACTTCTATCCAGAATATATTTTTTAAAGATTTTATTTATCTATTTTAGAGAGAGGGGAAGAGAAGGAGAAAGAGAAGGAGAGAAATATCAATGTGTAGTTGCCTCTTGTATAGCCCCTACTGGGGACCCGGCCCTCAATGCAGGCATGTGCCCTGACCGGGAAATTGAACCAGCGGCCCTCTGGTTCACAGGCCAGCACTCAATCCACTGAGCCACACCAGCCAAGCTATATCCAGAATATTTAAAAATTATAAAAATAAATAATAAGAAAACACTTAAAAAATAAGACAAAGATTTGAACAGACACTTCTCCAAAGAGACAGATAGAAATAAGCATATGAAAAGATTCTCAGTATCATTTGTCATTACTGAAATACAAATTAAAATCACATTGAGACACTATTACACACATATTAGAAAGTCCGAAATTAAAAAGACTGACCATACCATGTGATGAGGAATATGGAAAGCACCTGAAACTCTCATAAACTACTGATGGGACTATAAAGTGGTGCAACCACCCTGGAAAACAGGTTAATCTTTTCCTAAAAAGGTCCATATGCACTTATCGTATGTCCCAAGCATTTCATTCCTAGGTGTCTGCTAAGAGAAAAAAAAACCATGCAAAGATTTTTATATGACTATTTATAGGCGCTTTTATATCTAATAGCTAGAACAAAAAGCAACATGCATGTCCTTCTATAGGTGGACAGATAAACAAGTAGTGGCACAGCTACTCAAATGAATACTTCTTAGTGATAAAAAAATGAACTATTGATGTAGTCAACAATATGAATAAATATTGAAAAATTATGCTGAGTAAAAAAGCCAAACAAAAGAATACATGCTGTATGATTCCATTTACAGGAAATACTAGAAAACGTAAACTAATCTATAGTGAGAGAAAGCAGATCAGTGGTGGCCTACATTCAGGGAGAACTAAAGGAAATGAGAGGGAGGCTGTAAAGGGGCACACGAAACTTTTGGAGGTGCTAGGTATGTTCACTATCTCTGCCATGCTGATAGCTTTTCGAGTTTGTACATATGTCAAAACTTGTCAAACTGTATACTTTAAATATGTACAATTTATTGAGTCAATTGTATCTCAATAAAACTATTTTAAAAAACATTGTTATTTACTAAGACAGACTTACTTACATTTTTAGATGCTTATTTTTTCTCTCCTATATACAGAAAAACCTCTCTGATTTTGTGACTTTCAAATCCAACAATTAGGAGTTATCATACACTGGATGTGAGGGTAGCTATGAAAGCTTTTATATTAATCCTACAGATGTGCATGTGAATATAGAATAAGGGTTCTTGAGCGACCAACAGAGAATACTTGGCTTATTTTCTCCAGCCACATGAAGGTGAATGTCTAAACCTAGTATGCTGGAGAGCTTTTTGGCTTTGGCTTGGCAAACCCATTAACTGACCACTAAGTAAGTAGTCTCTTGTGACAGATTTATCACCATGACTGACATGAAGCACAGGTGTGAGAGTTCACAGGAGACCTGGGTTCAGGTTCCGTGTTTGCAATTTACTGCCTCAGTCCTCACTATGAACCCATTAAAGGTAGAGGCTGGGTCCCTAGGAACTACCACAGTGCCCGTGGCGTGTTTGCTGATTTGAACCAATATTCTTTGATAAAGCTATTATTTTTCTCATCAAGACAGTTCAGAAGCAGACAGACTGGAAATGCTAAGTCCAGCTGGCAATTCAAGGCTAGGTAAAGAAGTTGACTTCAATGGTAGATACAGATTAGCATTACCATCTAAAGTTTTTAAAACAAAAGAAAAACTCCCGGGGTCCAGGCTCCACCACATACGAATTAAATGAGTTCTCCAGGAACAAAGTCCGTATCAATATTTTTAAAATGCTCCCTCCCCATGGGATTTTAGTATGTGGTGACGTTTGCTTGACACCAAGGCATATTAGCATCAATTTCAACCTGATCTCCATTATTCCAGAATTAATCTCAGAAATTGGCTCTATTCTTGGGCTCTTGACACTGTGTTCCTGAGTCATGTCCTATCGGCAGAATCTGTTTTATTCTTCCCTCACTCTTTCTGTGTGATCACGATGGCTGTGTTTCCACTCTCAGGAAGCGCCACGCCCCCACATCCTGCCAATCATTTTCTTGTTGGTTTGGGCTAACATTTCTGAACAATATGTGACTCATACTATAACTCTATCTTAGTGGGTTAACAGGAAGAGCCACCTTTTCAACAATTATTTAGCCTCCTGGATTTGGAAAATGGGTCAATATGCGCTCCATCCCCTCCCCCAAACCTTTAATCTGCTTGAAGGTAGTAATCGAATATCGTTCTCAGGAACTGTAACTCATTGATATTTCTCAACAAACTAGGCTTACTGTGGTGATCATTTAGTAATATACACAAATATCAAATCATTATGCTGTATACTTGAAACTAATATAATGTTATCTGTCAATTATACCTCAAATTAAAATAAAAAATGGAAAAATGAGGCATTTCTCTCACTGTCTTTACAGTGACATTCTCTAAGAAAATATTTTGGCCCCATTTTAGTTTAATGTCACAATGTCTGACATAATCCTTATTGGTTGATTCAAAATATTACTATCTGTTATGTATCAGAAATTCATTCATATATTCATTCATTCAGTCAGTCAGTCAATCAATTTGCCTATGATGTGCCAGGTATTCCACCAGCTTCTGGGTATTTGATGATGAATAAAACATACAGATAAGATGGAACTCTTAACGATGACAAGTAAAAAAGCAATTACAATACTCGATAAATGCTATGAAATTATTAGCAGAACACTGGAGGGGCATCGAAAGAAATTCTGAAATTCCTGAAAAGATGTCAGCCAAGCTGAGTGCTGAGGTTAGACAAGTCAGGATTTCATCAGGCAAAGAAGGTAATTCAAAATGCCTACTTGGACTTCCATGAGGGTGTGATATACAGGAAAAAAAGGCAAAGAGGAGCTACTATTTGTTCACTGACAGGCACTCTGATGGTGCTTTCCATGTATTAAATAACTGCTCTTCCCAACAATATGACGAAGGAGGTACTATTAACTCCATTTTGGAAAGTCATGTTCAAACAAAACTTTGCCTTATTCTTCCCAGTCAGTAAGCTCAAATTTCTTTGAGAGAATTAGAGAAGTTTATCTACAAAGTGCTCTCGGTTTTCAATAGATTCCACTGAGGACTGAATGCCAGAAGGTGTCCAATGGTACATGGTGGGGCTGAACTTGCAGGTGAGGTTTCTACATTCTTGATCAGTCCTTGGGCACGTTCGCATGCTGTAGAGCTGCGTTGTGGCTCTGTGCTATTTAGGGTCACTCAATATTTTCATTCAAACTGACCCACTTCATCTCCAGCCACTAAAGTGAGAAGAGATGTCTGCTCTTGCTTCTTTGAAAGGCCACGAGTTAGAACCTATGTATGTAATTTGGTTTCATAGTGTAGAATTAGTTTTTTTTCTTTACCTGTTGCCATACGAATATGAAAATAAACTTAATTATGTAAGTCAAATTGTTAAAGAACTTACTTTATTGACTGGAGAAGTAGAAATCAGAAGGCTTTTTTTGGTGTTGATTGTATAACGAAACAGGTTGTTTCTTATAATTTGTATATATTGCCCTATGTAAATGGATTGTATATACATATATAAGTTAATATTTAATTTTTATATGATTGTATATAGAGCCCTATGTAACTTGGGGCTACATACATCATGGTGTTTCTCAGAGGTCCTCTGCATTTCCTTTAACTCAATAAAAGTAGAGAATGTAGAGTTTTGCGGAGCTATTTATTCAAGGTTGATTCTTGCAGGAAAGGCAGCTTATAGTCTGTACTCAATGTCTTTGACTGCATTGAAAGATGTAAAAAAAAGAAATTGAGTTTAATTAAGCCAGGAAAAACTCCTGAAGCTTTGATTACAAAGGAATGTGGGATACACTACATGTAGTAATTAGAAATAGCAATATAAGAGGTAAACTCTTCAACATGCTCATAGTCAAGGAAGCCAATTGGTGTTTATATAAATGTTTCCAACTCGAGTTAATTCATTCACTCAGACAGGGGTAAGTACTATGAAATAAAGTAAAGCCAAGTAAGGAGAGAGAGAGGACTGAGTGTGACGCCTTTTAGCCTGGGTGGTCAGGGAAGGTCCCCCTAAGGAGGGGAAATATGAGCAGGCCCCGAAAGGCTGTGAGGAGTGCGCTAAGGGGAGATCCCGGTGGAGAAAATCCCGAGCAGAAGGACGATCCAGAGTAAGGGTCCTGACGCAGAAACAAGCAGTGCAGATTCAAGGCAGACCAAGAGAGCCTGCCAGGCTGAAGAAGTGTAAGGGTGGGCGGGAATGTTGGTGTGGGGGCAGGGAGAGAGTTTGGTGTGCAGAGAATTGTGGGGGGAGAGGCAGATCCTGTAGAGCTCTGGATGTCATGGTAAAGAGTTTAGATTTTATTTTAAATGTGATGGGAAGCCACTGAAGAGTTCTGAGCAGGGAACTATGATAAACTGATGTACATATTTTCAAAGAGTCACTCTGGTTGGGGTATAAAAAACTGAGCACAGGAGTGCGACAGTTGACGTAGGCAGGCCAGTTGGGAAGTTACAGCAATAGTCCAAGAGGTGGTGACAGCCACTGAGGTGACAGCATGGTGATAAATGGCACAAATTGAGATGTGATGAAGATGGAGCTGAAAGGACCTGCTGATGGATTGGTGATGATACTTAGGTTTTTGGCTTGAGTATTATTAGGGCAAATTGTGGTGCCATTAGTTGAGCGGAGGAGGAAACAGGAGAGTAAACAAACTTCGGAAGGAAAATCAAGGGTTTCGTTTTGAACATGTTGAGTATGAAATACTTGTTATATATGCCCAAGAAAAGGTACTGTGTGTACAGTTGGACTGACCAAAACACACACGCACGCACGCACTCACACACACTCTGGGGATTTATTAGGGCTGGGGATAAAAATTAGGAGATACCAGCATGGAGAAGGTATATAAAGCCACAGTCTCTGATGAGATTTCCAAGGGAACACCAGGGAGTGAAGGTAGACAGGAAAGGGAAGAGGGGTGAATACGGAGCTCCAGGGCCCTCTGGCCTGCAGCTGGGAAGAGGAAGGAAGGCTGGCAGAAGAGACTGAGTGTGCTGCTGGAATGGTGGGAAGAAATCCAGGAGAATGTCTCTTGGAAGCCAAGAAAAGAAGATGTTTTAATAAAAGAGGTAGGGTGTGATCAACTTTGTTAAAAGTTGCTGAAGGCTGAGTAAGAATATCAATTTTTATTAAAAAACCTCATGTAGAAATATTAAACTAAAAATTAGGGGGTCTGTAGTTATTTGTGTTGAAAAATGGGTTTTTACAAGGTCATGATCTCGTCGTGGTCCACAAATATTAATGGAGCAGTTTTACTATAAAATCCAATGTTTAATCTAAAAATAGTGACAATTAGATAACAATTTTTATGTCAACTAGAGGCTTACCACAGAAATAAAGCAATTAGCCCAAATGACAGCCAATCCCCTCCTTGAAAGCTATCTACATTGGGAGGGATAATTTCTTCCAACTCTGAAGAACTTTAGCAAGTGCTATGTGAGTTGCATTGAGTCAAAATACGAAATAGGATCCCATAGTTTCATAATGGGCTAAGTGCTTCTGTCAAGATGCCCCATCGCTGGTAAGTTGGTACCATGATTATAACTGAACTTTTATATCCAAGTAAATGCCTGTATGCTCCATTTTGAATTATCAGCACTACTTGTATTTCTTGGCCTCTCGGCAGACATTTGGTAACAACAGTGACTTCTGTGTAGAGTAGTTCTCTCTTGGATGATTTGGAACATTCCAAACCAAGGATGGCTTTTCATTATCACACAACATACCCTAAATGAACTAGGTGCCCACTTAGCCAATATATATTCAAAGAACCTGTTTAGAGGAATGTAAACCAATAGTAGTATAAATAAATCATCATTACAATATAAAAGTAGCATGTAACAAAATAATCTAAAATTCAGTGCAAAGGAAACTGTATTAAATTATCTATTATTCAGATCTTCTCCAACCATGTCAGTAATCTGTAGGACTATCATACAGGTGACTAGATTATTTAATCACCATCTAAAATAGAGAGTACTAGACACATAGTAGGCACTCAAAAGTAGCTGAGTTATTTTAGAAAAAAAATATGTGCATATGGAATTTTTAAGTAAGCCCTACTATTTGGGATTCCTCATAAAAAATTTGACTAGTACCAAAAGGGGAAGATAGTCTCAATGCATAATGATTGAGTTGATTAGCTTTTAAAATCCTTTAGCAACCTAAACTTACACAATTTGATTTTCATATCATTGCTTTTCCTATACTATCAAAAATGATGCTTTCTTTACTATTTCAAACTCATCATAAAATTGCTAAAAATCGAAAATTCAATTTGCCACATTACTGCTAATTTGAATAATGGCTGAATAAAAGACAGGAAACGCTGAAGCAGCAATGATTTCTAAAACATTTTGCACTTTCCTCCTCCATCCCTGTAAAGTAAAGCTCGGATGCTACGCACAATTACACAAGAAAATCAAGAAAGCCATTACATTCAGCATTTTGTCATGATCATTGTTACCATGGCAAAAAGTGGGCTTAGTTTAGCACAGCTGCTACGGGCAAGGTCTACTGGCCTTTTGTAAGGCTGAGTAACAATATAATGCCAAATACTGTAGTCTGTCACTGTCCCCTCCCTCCCCCAACCCAGGGTAAGACTTTTGTCCACAGAAGCTACTGTCTCATTCCTTAATGATCTTGGCCAATGTTATCTTACTATTGTAGTCTTACTGTTGGCCAGTGGCCAAGGAACACAGTTCATCCAGGGAGGTTACCTGTTGACCCACCTCCAACTCCTGTTCTAAGGGTGAAAACTAAAGATTTCAATACTATGAAAAGCCAAAGTTTCAATAGTTGTATCGTAAATGCAAAGAAAGTTGTGCTGAAAATAGCTCAGGCTAGCAAGTGAGAGGGACAAATATAGGCCTGCAATGACTGGCTGTATGACGTATTCGTCTCTCTCTTTGAGTATTAGGTCAGTTTTCTGTAAGCGGGGATTAAAGTAGCCTCCTTGTGAGGATCAGCTGAGATAATGTGCAGGCCCAGGCGTACTGGGCGTGCTCAGTAACGTGGCATTAATAGGGTCTCCTCCTTTGTCACCATATTTTTCTTTTTCTTTTTCTTTTTTAATTCTCACTTGTGAATATGTACTGATTTCAGAGAGAAAGGAAGGGAGAGAGAGAAAAAAAAAACATCGATGGGAGAGATAAACATTGATAAGTTGCCTCTCATCCATGCCTCGACCAGGCATTGAACCTACAACCTAGGTACATACGGCGACCCTGGATCAAACCCACAACCTTTTGGTGCGTGGGACAACACTCCAACCAACTGAGCCATCAGGCCAGGGCCACACTTCTTAATCGCCTAGATTTCTATGCCTGTGGGGACGTCGACCGTGAAGTTGATACGTAGACTGTTTTCTACTGTTGGAAAGTAATTTGTTTTTATCTTTTACAACAGGGGTGGGCAAAAGAAGGTTAATAATAATAATAACCAATTAATAAATAAATAATAATAAAAGAATCAACTCTGTGTTTCCCATACTTACAACTGTAAACCCACTTTTGCTCACCCTGTATTGTTTGGATATTCCCCTCAGAGAGCTGAAGATAAAATGCTTTTTAAGGTCTGACAGGATGCATAAATTTCATATCAAAAGGACAGAAGTCAGTTAGTGTCAATATCATAATACACACCACATCTTATTATTAATATTCTGAGTGACACCAATAATATCACTGTAAAATGGAAAATGGCATATGTACTAATTTTGACCTAATGCAAAGATTTTTTAGTTTTAAAAAGTGAAGCAACATTATGAAAGCACAGGAGTTCAAATTATCTGAAATGAACACATTAATCAAATCTCTGTATTTACTAGAAACAAAGGCTACTAGCATTTCTACCAGCTAAACAAAATATTTTTTCTAATGAGATTTCAGCTGAGTATCGTTTATCTTAAGAGAAAAATAATGGGACCTTACCTATTCCAGTAGCTCCAGAACTGGTCATGCAGGTAGGCGTGGTGGCTACATTCATCACCAAATGAGGCTTTGCTTTCAATCCAGTGAATTATGTGCCCTTCTACAGCTAAGGGACAAAGCATTACTAATATGGAGCAAAGGAAAGGGAAGATTGGAAATTCTGCACTCTGTACCGGCCTCTGTGTGCTTTACATTAATGAACAGAGGCTTAGCCCTCCCCATCATCTATGGAAGTAATTATAAAACAACACATGGTATACGTTTGCTACAAGGAACATTTATGCCATAATCACATCCCTTGTATTTTCATCATCATCTTCAAAAGTCCTTCTCTTATTCTGAGACTGTATAAGTTGACGAGTAATGTTGAAGCGAACAAAAGTGAGCCTGCCTTTTCAACAGAACCGTATTGTTAAAATGTAATATTTAGAGAAATGACTTGAAAAAGCAACCCAAATGTCTTCAGAAGACATGCTTATTTTTCAAATATATGTAAATGATGTTAAGGGATAGATTTCTTCTGAACCTATTATTTTCTACTATTTTAAAATAATTTTTTCCAATGATTTCAACCATTTAGATACAATATTATGAAGCTGATCTACTCTGGTAACATTTACTAGTAAAAGAAAAAGATTAAAAATCTATGGAAAAAACACATCTGTTTTGTCTATAAACAAATACATAACAGAGTTTAAGAACTTACCAACTGGTACTTGTAAAATAAAGTCTGGTGTTTTGTCATAACCCTTTGCACGGAGATGATCTTCATCTACAGGAAGAACAAATACGATTACTTACAACAGTATTTCATTAATGAGACAGCAATATAATTGCTTTTCTTTCTTAAAGATGTATACAAATTACCAATGTAGTTATGTATATCTTTCTTAACAAACCTGAAGCATTGATATAAGAATGCTTCTTTGTTCCTTATGCATTTTTATGTCTTTAACTTTACTAATTCAGCTGTCATATGCTACCATTTTTATAACTGCAAACACTCAAAATAATGAAATATACTTACTGACGAAAAGGCTTCACTGCCATGCACATCACCAACGCTATCAGCCAACACTGACAATGTACAGTGTAGTACATGCACATCATCCTTTACAGTTATAAAACACATACTTTCATTAAAGCAATTAAGAAAGTTTAGTTTCTGTTAGTGAAAGTATTCTTATACACAAGAACACAAGAGAGGGACAAGGACAATGAGATCACCACAGAGAATTAATTATCCTGCTTAAATCAGTTGGTATGCCATTGTTTTTGGCATTTACCAGTGTTTTACAACTAACAATACGTAATTCTGAAAAGCAAACAGGGTTTGAGATATTTTTTTCTAGGTCTGTTTGATTTCTTGATCCTGTGTAAATATCAATGATCCATTCAGAAGGACAAGAGATAGGAAAACAGAGAGCTTTACAAAGTTTGAAAAAAACTAGCTACATTCTTGGTTTAAAAAAAATTCCTCTGATATTTTCTAAATGCTGTCCTTGACTTCTAATGACATTACAATGTGATTTCTGAAATGAGGAGTTCTCCATTAGATTTTGGAGTGACCTGGTCATTCAATTCCAGACATGGCTTTCTGTCTTCACCCAACCTCAACTAATGGCCCAACCAAGTAACAAGGAGGACTCTGTGGTCCCTTAACACCTACTGGGCTGTTGACATTGTCATGCATCCCATTCGCCTTCCTGTATCACCTTTGATTAAAATTAATGGCCCATTCCCAGTGTTGGGTAGCTTATTTCCAATCCATTTGTCAGCCCAAGACAGTGGTTTCATGGCCAATGTTCAGACTCTCTGTTTGAGAACACTCTTGTGTACATCTTGAAAGGTCAGCATTTTAAACGCAAATAACCTTTTAATGACAAGACATATTTAAAGTAAATATTTAAGTTAAATATTATTAAAAGTTGAAATCCTTTAACTATTCAGATTTTGAAGGCTGATGCCAGAATTCAGAACAATCTCCCATCCTTGAACTATAAAAAATTTTAAGCGAACTACTGAGATAAGAAAATATAATATTAAAGTAACCTTACTTTAAAAGCAAGAGAATTTAGAAAACTGGACTGCAGATGAAAGAGACTGGAAGAATGTCTATCCTCTAAATGCACTCTGATCACAAGAATGTTTAATGGAAAAGGCATTTATTATAATCAACTCAGGTGCCTTGAGCTGATGTTTCAGGTAGCCGATGAACAGTTTTAAAGAGCTGGGTTGACATTAAAAAAAGAGATTAATATTTTATTAAAACTATCCTAGCTTGATCAACCTTTGCAGATGTTAAAATCTATTTCAGAAAGAAAAATGATTATGTTTCTGATAGCAGTTCAAAACAAAATTTCAAAGGTCACCAAGCAGTTCTAATGCACACACCAATATTCCTTTAAAAGGCAGATGCTGCACTCCTGTTCACTGCACCAAAGTTACTAGCACAATACCTACAATTTAAATATCATGTCTTACTTACCATGAAAATAAAAACCCAAACTTTCTTCCCTACCTTGACCCCATTTTCCTCCCTTTCAGTATGAAGTTGATTCAATATAATTTTACCAAAAGAATGGCTTCTAAAAGTCTGTCACTACTAATGATATTATTTAGATAGATACAGAGACAGACAGACAGACGCACAGACAAGGGGTTATTCCAAACACTGGAAATACTGTGTTACGTACTGGGTATCTTCTTTATTTACTAAACGTCCACTGCCTTATGCATCCTGTTTCAACCTTCACATTGTTTCTCTTATCCTAGATTTCCTAAGAAAGGAGAAGGGAACAGCTCTGCAAAGTTCAGAGGAAGTGACAGTGTAAGAATAGGGAGCAGCATTTATGAACAAAGAGCCTTGCTCGCCTGGTCTAGGCCCTACGACAAGTTTCTATCACTGGTCCCACTAGGAGAGTTTTAAGGTCAGCGCCATCCATCTGGCCTGATTTCCTGACCCCTACCCACTGAGAGATTCCTTACTATTAGGATCATTATCTAAACTGCCGGGTGTGGATTAAAAATCTGGTGGACCATTTTGTAGTTCAGGGTTCCAACTCTAAGATCTAGAGGTTATGACTCTGTTGTCAGCCCACATTCTTCAGCCTCATTCTCTGTCCGCACCCTTGTCTCCCACAGAGCAGGCTGTAAACCTGATTCACTGCACTGGTCTCGCCACCCACATCTGCTTTGCACGCATTTAATGCTCAAAATGGATAACGGAATAAATACGAGTGCATTGTAAAGAATATTCACGTCTTCTACAAAGTCTATCTAGACTGGCTTCATAATTTTCTGATTTAACTGCCCATGAGTCAACCAGGCAGAGACAACACATTCCGCTTGGAGTTCAAGGTTTTATTTGGTAACTCTCGTAATATCTTTCGTCTTTGGTCCCAACTGTCTGCTGAGGTTCATCTTGATCATAAAGAAAGAAAAGTTCACTCCTTTTCTTCACACTCATGGGGAGTTTCCCTACTTTTATCTTTATCAGTGGTACTTATTTGAACAACACTGGAAGCGCCCATTCCTTAAAGTGTGGGCAGAAACCCTCACAAACAGCAACCTGGGCCTGGTGCTGCTGTGGTAGGCAGGTCCTCCGCGGCTTCTCCTGTTGCGTCCATGGCTACTGATCTATTTAGGTTTTTATTTCTTCTACAGTTAGTTTTGCAATTTATATTTTCCTTGAGAATCATACATTCCGTCCAGGTTCTTATAGTAGGTGTTTGCACAAATTTCAGCTAGGCGGTTACTTAGGATTCTTTGAATTTCCCAAATGAAAAACTGGGTGTTTAAGTAACATGCTGTTTTCTTCAAGAAAAAAAAAAATGATCAGGATTTAAAAGAAAGTAAAAACAGTATTAGAAAGGAAGAGGGAGAGTAATGGCCATGTTTTTAGCACTTTTTAACTTCCCAAAGTGGTTGGGGATTGATATGAAATCAATGTCCCAACCCAGTACACCTCTCTTATTCCGTGAATGAAGCAGCTATGAAGTAAAGCTCAGTCTGGTTTAAGGTGCACACTAAAAACACCCAATATATCTCATAACTACCAAGCCTATTAATGCCACAGTTCATGTTCATTATCAAAATTAACACAAGAATGTTCTCACTTAAAAGCAGCCTTGTTAGTCTCCAGATCCACAAAATATAGGGTTTTTAGTTAATGTGAGCCTCATGAAACAGTATTTCTGGGCTTGTAAAGTTTTAGAAATTACTGGTTCAACACTCCAGTTTATACAAGGTAAATGTGTCCGACAGAAGTTAAGTGACCCACCAAGGCCTAGACCTCTAAAACAGTTAGAGATACAGGCAAGGGTCCAAAACCACTAATTCTGGTTTGCCCCAATCAACCATATACCATTCTTAATTATGGAAAATATTTAAATTTCACCATATGTAATATTTATGAAGTGAAGAAGGGATTCTTATTTTCTCCCCATAGGGTCCTGAGGCACAGGAGAGGCGACGGCCATCTGTTGCATATTATTATTTAGATGACACCTGCCTGAAGTGATGAACTTTACAGTCTCTTGATTTCTAGATGCTCCTCTCTCCAACCAAATTAAAAAAAAAAATCAATAAAACTGCATCCACAGAAAAAACAGATGTTAAATTTTTTGAAACAACCCCGGTCTTCATTTATTTTTTTGGTTGCCAGTGCTGCCTTTAGAGGGCATTTTTAAAAAAGAAATCATATGTACTTAAAGAACATTGTGAAAGTTTAATTTCTCTGGCCTTTTAATTACTCTCTCCTCTAAATATCCAAAGCAATTAAGTGCTAATTACGCAATTACATTTTAAAAAATAAAGGGCTGACTTTGAGTCAGAGAACAAAAGACATCTGAAACTAGTCAACACATATTTAAGAATCACAGAAGGGCATGGGGACTACCAAGAAAAAATTTGGGGTTTTCTTTTGTTTGTTTTATTCAAGGGCTTTAAATGTAAGAAATACAGTTAATCCTAGAGAAATTATGTAAAATTCCAGTTCATAACATCTGAAAACAAAAAGTAACATTTGACATGGCATTTTATCTATGAATTTGTCAGGTTTCTAAATATTAGGTTAAGCTACATTGTATGATTAAAAATAATCTTTTTAACACCTATAATATTTTTACTAAGTAGAGGAAGGGCAAAAGTAATACATAAATCAATACAAATGAAAACTATAGTATATCTTTTCTACTGAAATATTTTGGTTTTTTTTTCTGTTATTTCTTTTCCCAAAACACTGTCTCATTTAATACTTGGTGGTATAACCTTATATTCCATATTTTTATATTCTCTAATAGTAAGCTGCACAGCCTTTCTACTCAATTTAAGAAGGTTACAAAGTTTCAGTAATAAATGTTACTCTGATTTGCAAACCATGTGCAAAAGTACATGGAACAGATATGCATTTAATGGGGAGACCAAGGCACAGATAACTGAAATCTTTAGAGAATCCAAAATTTCATGACAGCCATTAGTTTCAACCTCTTTCCCCAAAGCTTCTTATCAAAGACACTAATACGGAATACGAGTGATTGCTCTGACCTTGTCCTTTGCTTACATCTTTAGAGGATGATCCTAGTGAAAACTCAAGTGCCCTAGATAGGAACGAAATGGGAGGTCATGGAACTGGGACAATGCAAAGGAAGGCTGAGTAGGCCGATCCCCCTGACTGGTGGCGGTAAAGACAGGACCTGCATATCCACGGCAAAAGTAAATCCTGTCTATATTTTACAACGTATCCATCTCAATTCTTTTGGTTTAATGCCATAAAAGAGAGGGTAAATCAGCGATGTAAAAAGAATACAGGACAAGCTGTTGGGAGAGCACTAGCTGTGATGCAAAGCCTTAGGCCAGTTTCCTCTAAACAAAACAAGGGGACTGGATGGCTGCTAGAGCCCTTTAAACTCTAAAATTCTGAGCAATGGCTCAATGTGAGCCTTTGTCCCAGTTCTATTAGCTGTAGTCACTGATGTCAGACCCTTCTGCAGGACCAGCTCCATCTGTCCCAGAGCTAATTTCAATGGATGGGGGGAGCACTGGCAGTTCTGAGACATACAAAGGATCTTACACATGCACGCGCACGCACGCACGCACGCACGCAGGCACGCGCACACACACACACACACACAGAACCAAGGAGCCAATCCAATGATAACAGTAACAGATTTGTCCCCCAGTGCCTTTGGTTATAGGGAGAAAAGCTTGAACCTGCAGCTAATGTTCTGTGGGATGGGTGAAACACATTTGACTCTTCTGTCCTGTACCCTATCTTTTGTGGCATTGCCACACCATTCTCACAATGTGATTTTGGTAGATGGTCAGTCAATAAGTGACCCTCAAGCACCAGCCACAGGGGTGGACACGACCCAGACTAGCTGATCAGAGCCCTTTCTGAGACTTGTAATGGAACAAAGGAAAATCACCAATTTTTCTCTGGGATTACAAATTCTAAGGAGTAAACACACTAGCAACTGCCAGGGATTATCTTTATTGCCTGTGAATTGAAGTCAACCCTGAAAAAAATCAGAACATGAGAGGGATAAATGAGGAGATGCTGATGACATTGCTTTGTCTTCTGAATTCTAGACACACCAGAAGCAAAACTCTCTCTTGTGGATTACCTAGGTATATGGCCGAACCAATAAGTTCTCCTTTTGTGTGTGTCTGTCTAATCTAGTTTGATTAGATTTCTATCCTGACCAAAATAGTCTGAATATATCATCAGTAGCCAGGGAAGCAGATGACCAGCAGACATGAGTTTTCCAACCACAGGAATGGTGAGGGAAGAGCTGTGGGCCCAGGGCAGGAAGACACCATTAAAAGTGGACAGGGTAACCTGTCTACAATGTTGCAGAGAGCACGTTGTCTTCCAGCATGCCTACGGGTCTCTTCTCTTGGACCCAGGGAGAAGCACACACAAGCAAATTTAATAAGGGGAGTAAGTGAAGATGGTCCTTCATCATGACAATTTCTTCAGGAAGGGAAGAACAGGACCTAAATTCCCCACATCCCGACCCCAGCATCACATTCCTGTTACTCTGAAAACTGCATCTGATTTTTAATTTTCAGACAGACAGGAATCCAAATAGTTAATGCCTTATGCAATAAATGCCCAACCATCTCAGTTCCCTTTAGCCTATATAATCATGTTTTATTTCTAGTCTCCTGTTTTCTACTGCTAACATCTGCATGTAAACACAGTCTTAGTGTTCTCAGTCTCACCTGTTCCTATTACCTATTCCTCACCTGAAGTCGTAATCCCCTGTTTGTCGCATCATAATCACTTCCCCAGCAGAGCGCTGTTGCTTCAAGAGAGGAATAAAGCAGCAGGAGCAGAGGAACTCTCAGTAACAAAGGTCCTAATTTCTTCCAGTAAGGGACATCCTTCACTAAGTCTATTTGGCTTACAGAGTATATCCTTTTGGAGTCCCACAGAGTCATACACAAAGGCTAGAAAAGCATCCACATAAAATCCGCTGGTTTGTCGCAAAGCAAGACCGAACATGGGAGGGTAAGGTGAGCATAAAGCAAAAGCCTCTCAGCTGTTACTCAAGATAATTGTTAGCTTCTACTCACAGGGCAATGTTCACTGCAAGGAATAAAATACAGTGGCATCTCTACTAGTGGTTAATTTGTTCTGACGAGTCGCAAGCAAATGCCGATTGATGAAACATTTACAGGTCAAAATGCGATGAGTACCGGGTTTCACAAGTTCTGAAGCCTACAAGTACCAAGGTATGACTGTATGTCCAGACCCATCCTTATTAAACGAAACTTAACAAGACAGGGGGTGCGGCAGTCACTAATGAAAGTCCTCTGACCCGGGCACATGCCAACCCATGGAGAATGAATGGTTAATCTGCAGTCTTTGGTATACCCCGTTTCATATTTCCCTAACCATGCAAACAGTCTCGGAGTCTTCGCATCGTCACCATTTACCTTTCCTCCTTTGCTTTCTGTCCAAGGCTCTTCCCCAACGCACCCCAAAGGGGAGGGGGAGTGACAGGGAGAGGATGTAACAAACCATGGTCTCCTTAATCACTTGAGAGATACAAACTGAAACAGCTCCATCAGTAAATAAAATACATTTTCTAATTCACTGATATAGAAACGGGACAACTCCTTAGCTGAGGCGATATGGATGATCACAAAGTTCACTGGTCATTTACAGTTTAAGAAGGATTCTTTGTGCATCCAAGCTTGGGAGAGGGCAGCAGGTTCTTCACATCTGACATTGTAAATATTGATCAATAAGTCTTAATTATAAATTAACTATTCTTGGAAAGAACTGATATGTACTTAAACATATCTGGAAAATTTCCAGAAGGTTCCATGTTGGATTCAGCTTTTACTTTTTTGTCTCCAGTGGTGCGTGCCCATAGCAAGAACTTAAAAGACATATATCTTCCTGCTGAACGAGCAAAAGGCAGCGTGGTTAGTTGGCTTAGTGGGAGCACAGCCAAGCAAATGAGCTCAACTAGCCATCATAGAAGCACGTGGTGGCAGGAAGGTGCTGGTGAGAGAGGGCAGATGAATAACTGAAATTCTATCAGCACTTCAGGGAAAGTAGAGTATGAGCCAATAGCACTTTCTACATATGTAAAGGGCAGCTATGGATTTTTAGCATAATCTGTACCTTTCTTTCAAAAGTTTAGTAAAAGTAGCACAACCATAGCCTTGAATGTATTTATTTTCATTATCAAGACAATTGATTGAGCACCTACTAAGGTGCACTAGAGATGGAACTGCGATTTTGTCGGGATGAATGTGGCAACAGTGAGCACGGCCTTGGGTGCCCAGAGGGCACGGAGTGTTTATCATCACCTTCCTGCCAACTCATGTAGCTCCTGGCACGTAGACAACACACTAAAAAAAAGTTAGTTGACAAGAATGCATAAATAATGAATGAAAGAATTATAAGAACTCTAAGGAATTGCTAGAAGTTACCTATATTCATTTGTTTGTAGCTTGTCTCCCTACTAGACTATAACTCTACAAAAGCAGGAACTTCATGTGACTTATTTCTAGTGCCTAAAAGAGTATCTGACTCCATATCTTACACTAAAATAGTGCCTGATTCCATACCCTATTTTTGGAATAAATGAATGAACATATAAATAAAATATATTTTTTTAGTTGGAGAAACTAAAGTCATTTATTCAACTTTGACTTCTCTTACTATAATATACCTACTTGTAGCTATATAAAATGAATAAATTTATAAGATAGGATAAATCCATATGAGTACACCAAAGCATCAAAGATAAGGACTCTGTTTTATTTCTTTCCAGCAGTGCCTGGTTAAATCTTGTGCCATAGCAACTGCTCAGTACCTGGTTATGAATCAAGGAAATTTAAGAAATTATTAGGGTTAAGATAAAGGTAATTTATTTTTATTTTCCTCTTCCATTGAAAAAAGAGGCCGCACAAAATATTTATAAAATGACACATAGAGCACAATAGATGGAAAATTTTAAATGGGATAAAAAACTTCAGAGATATCATAATTCTTAAGAAGGATTAGGTATAAGTAAGAATCCTTGTCTTTTGAAAGTAGTCCAGATTAGAAACCCAGAGAGGAAGGGAGGAAGGGAGGAAAGAGAGATTGTATTTTTGCTTATAAAAGAATCAAAGTAAAACAGACATGTTTGCAATGTTTCTGCAACAAAACTCAAGGTGTTCCTATGTAAACAAAGAAAACATAAGGTCACATTAGTGGTCTCTTTATATACCAATATTTTTCCATAGTTGGATTTGAAATGATGATCTATCTAAATTTACCTGGCATAGTACTTTAGATCTAATTAATCATTGTAAAGGGGTATTTCCAAGGTAAAAGAAAAACCTCATAACAATATTTCACACAAGGCTTTGAATTTTGATGTTTTAACCATAAGTAAACATGGATTAATTCAGTACTACATTAAAACGCTTAAAATGTATATAATAAATGATCAATTTCATTGTATGCTGATGAGGAAATACTTCAAAACAGGACTGAGATTACATGCAGTCAGCTAAACATCCTATAACTCATTTATTTTTAAAGATCAGTTAAGCATCGTCTTTGGGCATGCTTCAACAAAATAACCACCTCTCGATCCTATGGCACAGAGGGGAATAGGTGGGACCCGCGAGCGGTAAGGGGACCAAATGTGAGGGGCAATGACTCCCGGACTATGTCTCTGCACTGCCTCTGTCAGCCACGGTCAAGTCAGTTTAATGCACTCAGGTCCCAGCATCTAGGGAGCAGAAAGCCTGGGACTAAGTTTACACCACATTTAAGCCCTTGGTCTTCCAACCTCAAGAAGAAAGCAGAGAAAAAAGCCAGGCTAAGCAAAGAAATGGTGCTGACTGCCTGACTGGCGTATGTGGATGGTGCCAAGAGAGCAAACACCAAGCAGTCCTGAAAATATGACTGCTTAGTTGGTAGTTTAAAACAATAAAATAGATTTGGCCATGCTATACTGGCCACCATCTGAGTGATCAATTTGATCAGATATTTTTCATAGCAGTCTGAGATCTCCATAGTTCTGAAACATATCTCACTGTACATCATGAGTCATCTATTACAACTGGTTCCAATCCATTATACATTCTATTTTTGATTAAATTTTAAAAGGCAATTTCTATCTAATTTACCCTCTTTCCATAGGCTGAACATTTCAATTGGCCTTCTATATGGAAAAAAACTTGCTGCTTTTACATAATGAAATTTAATTCAGTAATTTGAGGCCACTTTGCTAATTTATCAATTTCCTTTAACCCTAGCAAGAGAATATTTATATCTCCCACCTTCAGGTTATCAACAACCTTATAACGCATTCAACTCAATTCTCCACTTCGTTAATAAAAATATTGAATACTAAGGCTGAAAACAGATTTCTTGCAAGACTGTATTCAACATCCCTCTCTGAGATGAGGTAAAACCATTCATTTGACTTTCCTTGGCCAATTCTCTGTCCATTTTCAAACAAAAATTATGTAATCCAATATTTTTTTATTTTTTTAAGCTAAAAACCCCACACTAGGCAGACTTAAATATCAACATAGAACAGATGTGTACAATAATATGATTCGTATAGAACCTTTACAAAGTATCACATCTAAAGTGGCAAAAAAAAAATTAATCCATTCTAGAGTGCTTTATGACTTCTGTGACCAGTTATCACATGTATGCCCTTTTGAGGCTTAATTTCTAATGCATTAGAGATAGTGGAAGAAATGTCTATAATAAGATTCCACACTGGCACACAAACACATGCATACATGTGAGATTTTTAAAAATCATACTAAATCTATGATGACAATTAATGTTTGACATAAAAGTAATAAAATCTTAATATTTGGCTTTCAAGTAAAAGTACTACCCAATTCCATACACAAGGCAAACATACCTAAAATGAGTTTTTCTAACTATTCTTTTTAATACATAAAGCATTTTATAGACAATATTTCTTTCACTTCTTTCTCTCATAAAGCCTAGATTGTGGTTAATATCTCATGACACCAAAAGTAATACTGTAACAGATATTAAAGCATTTTTTCAGCCACTTATTCTATAAAATATTAATTGCAAGTCTGTGCATGTGCTGTACATACAGGGGATTAGGTAACTGAGTTCCTGCTCCATTCTCAATCAATAAAAAATAACATGTACAGCATCAATCATCATTCACTCGTCCTTTAGTACATAATAACTGCAAGGGGAAATTTAAAAAAATATATATATTTAAGCACTCATAGAGATATTATAAGCGAGACAGGATATAAGCAATACTTACCTAGGAAGGACAGGTTTTTCTCTAGAAGCAAATCTCTCAGCAGGACTTCATGCTCATAGCCAATGGCACTGGGAAGTGTTAGTTAAGGAGGGTAACACACAAAGAATTACAAGAAGATGCTATCAGGAAAACACTAATACCAGGTCTATACTTTGAGATGGAAAGGAAAATAAGATGTAATTATAGCAACTCTTTCCACCTTCAGCCTATATCTCTGAGATTTCTATACAGCTCCCTTCATTTTAAATGATTCAACACAAAATTTCTATGTTTACATGCATTTTGGCAAACAAAGACTTGTAAATGGATGTGTATATGGTTTATCTTCTTTTGAAAAGAGGGACAGTCATTTTAAACATCCTTTATGCTATATTAAATATCTCTCAATTCAATTTAGCACGCATTTATTAAGCACCTACTAAGTGCTGTAAAAAATACCAAAAAGCCTTTACTGTAAAAGAGTTTCCAGTCTTATCGTGTTCCATAAGTCCTCTGTGAACTCACACTTGCACAGAGCCAGCCTTTAGCAGTTCCTGTATCACTTCCAACCTACCGTTGGCAGTCCTCTGGGACTTGGGAAGCCAAAGAACTGACTTGTTGAGAACTACATATCATGTGAAAGACAGACATCTTAGAAAGGTGTGTGTACGGGGGCTGTTTCAAGTCTCCTTCTCATGTGTGTGCAAATGTACCCATATCATAATATGCATACAAATAGATACACACAGGCATACATAAAATTTTTGAGTGCTTACTATGAGCCCAACACCCTGGTAAGTGCTTTATATGTGTTATTTCATCCTTACAGTTATCAACATCCTTATTTTACAGATGAGGAAACTGAGGCTTAGGAAGGAGTCTGCATAAGGTCATATGGTTAACGTGTGGCAAAGCGGAGGATCAGATAAGATCAGTGCAAATTCTGTAGTTATGACCTCCACATAACTTCTTAAAAAGTATTAAAATTAGTTATGTAAAAATAATTGATACCAGCTAATATTTCTTAAATACCATATGCTAACCTTTTATGCTGTAAACACTTTAGGGTACTATCATCTTATTTAATCTCACAACAACCATGTAAGTAGGTAGTCCCATTTTTACTGTTAAGGAAAGCAAGGTTAGGAAGGCTGAGGAACGTGCTTAAGGTCCCATGGGTAGTAAATAATGAAATCAAGAATGAGACTTGAAATTCTGTTTTTCCAAAAGGATGAGATTGTGTCCAAAAGGATGAGAAAGTCTGAAAAGGACCGTTATCCTATTCTGGTACTTTAATTCTGTCCAAAGCATTTGGTCATAATGACCTAATTCTCCGTTTCACTGATAATGTCAACCTGATCATATTGTTCCTTGGCTTACCAGAGACTCTTTAATTCTGATCATGCTCTGCAAAAGTTCAATTTCAATCAAATAAAGCTGATATAGTATTTGTAACAACAACAAAATAAATCCTAGCAAATTATCCTATTTTTTATCAACACATACAGGTGAATATGGCTTAGAGTTCCACAGATGAGGCCACTCATGTCCACTATCACAATGAGCCCTAAGTCATCATCACTGCATTTTTCCTTCTGTTGTCCCCCTGCCACTCCAGTGCACGTGCCTATGTTTTTAATTTTTCAATGGAAACAAAATAAAGGAAACACATTTTTAAATCACAAAATTTCACACATTTGCAGAGTCCATTGAAGACATTTGATGAATACTTCTCAATGATTTCTCATTACTAGGGGCATACCATATTTTAGAACTAAATTATTTACTTCTATTCCACATAAATGTGCTCTCACTTTTATTGTTGTAAATTATTTACATCTAAAATGTTGAATCATGAAACTGAGGTTACTGATGGTACAGAAATGAAACCCACAGCATTTTAAGCTTCCTGCATCATTATCTTTCCTTGCTTCTCTGCTTAGGTCTTTGTCTAATAGCTGTGTCCTGAAGTCACACTTTGGAAAGTTGAGGTGGCTGGTTTCTCACACCTTTTGTGTCAGTGAATATGACCTGTGGCAGGAAAGGTGTGGGTAGCCTGGCTATGAAGGAAAAAAATAGAAGACACAGAAAAAAAAAAGAAAGCATGACAATTTATACTTTCTTTGCTACTGTGCTTTTTGGTGTCTTATTAGTAAATGATCAATATACTTTATTCTACTTATACAAATGTCTATGTGTACCATTTTCATAATGGAGTAAAAAAGTTTTGTACCTATTCGATTTACTAAGTGTGTGCTTTCTTTCTAACAAAATGATGTACTTTACTGAGGGTAAGTGCTGTAAACAGTACCAAATCATCAAAAGAGCATAAACATAGCATTTTCACTCACATGGAAATCTAGTAATTTTGATTCAGTATGAAATAAAATAATTCCTATTGATCAGTCGAAGAGACATCTATGCAAGTGTATTTACATTATATAAAGCTGCTATTACCTCAATGCAAAGATAAAATCAGTTCTCTATAAACTTCCTAGCCTGTTTTATTTTGCATGGTAAAAGCAATCAGCAATTTAAAATTTGGGGAAAATACATGTCTTGGTTTTTCTTTGCTTGATATAAACCATATTTAAAATAAAAGGTCTAGAAAATAAAGCTTGTAAAAATAGTAACAGTACTGACAATAGGCACGATAATGGAACTGCAAAATTATAATCTAGTCAGTGCATGCAATTTACAGACATACATCATTATCTTTATCAATTGAAATCATGTACTACATTAAATTCCACTGGCAATAACACAACAAAAAAGGGAAAGTGAATGATAGCAAAAATGTAAGGAAAATACTCCAAACAGAATTTATAATGCTCCATAAGCAGAAACACTTAGACTTTGTCTATAATAATACCTATTATTGATGTATGGCCGTGACCATGGGGCAAAACTTGTAAATAACCTCGCAAGCCATTTTCTTCGCCAGCAATGCAGCAATCGAGTTTCCCGTAAGCATCTCAACTATTACTGAAAAACAGCCTCCTGGCATTTACAAAGCAGTTGACTTCATACTTTGGTCCGTGCATATATAATTAGAGAGTTATATTTAAAATCAATATGCAATCCTTCAAAAGACATTATGCTTTTAAAACCTAACTTTAAATTGATTTTTAACTATTTTATGTGCTTGAAAATTAACATGTGATTCCGCCCCCCATACTCTGAAATGGTGTCAGTTGGTGTATGAATGTGGTTAGCCCGATGGCCGCAGCGACGTCAGCTGGGCCTTCCTTCAGCGTCTGCCATTACCATTAACGACACTGCCCTTAATTTTACATTGAAGAGGGAAGCGTAGTTTTACTTTGGTCTAATAAAAAGGTAAACTTATAACAATGCTGTGATTTTATTAAGTTAGATGGGAGGGAACAGATTTGGAGAATAAATACACCAAGGGCTATAACACAGACAGTGACTATTCTTACAAGGGGGCTATGTGAAAAGTTATTTTTAAAGGTTAACCTTTAAGAAAAAATGAGTGATTTTTTTTTTTTAACAACAAGTTTACTGACTTTAAGCATTTATGAAACGAGGTGAGATAATAAACACACATGTACGTGTCCATGCTCACTTGACTAGCAAGGGCTCCAAAAAAGCCTCCTGCCTAAGTCTCCACATCACAAGTGGTCACAGTGCCACCCACATCAACAAAACCTGTACCAGGGAGTGCATGTTCTATTCCAAGAAATGTGAGAGTCATGGACTCAGATAGAGTTTTTAAAAATTACTCTTTAAATAGCATTTTTGGCTGAGGAGTGTATCAAAATTTTTAGTGTTACCACAACACTGCTGAATGTACTGATCAATAATGACCTGTATCATGAAATCATTACTGTCCACTCAAATCCTGTATTAAGAAGGAAGCATATACTCCTTAGTAATCTCAAAGTCTTTAATGACTGGACATATTTTCAGAGGCTTAAATTCAGTCCTTAGGGGCCCTGGCCAGGTAGCTCTGTTGGCTGGAGCATTATCCCATTGTGCCAAGGTTGTGAGTTTGACCTCTGGTCAGGGTACATACAAGAAACAACCAATGAATGCATAAATAAGTGGAACAACAAAGCAATGGTTCTCTCTCTCTCTCTCTCTCTCTCTCTCTCTCTTTTTCTCTCCCTCTCTCCAACCAATAATAAAAAGAACTCAGCCCAGAGGGGAAAATTAGCATGGTTTCTCTATAAATGTTTGTTAGGGATCTAAATGACAATTCAGATTGTAATCAGCATTTAAGCGATAAGAGTCTACTGCCCTTTAAAATGTGATGGTCTCTGGCGACATTTTAATCACATCATCCTTCAACTTCAGACGAAATTTATTCTAGCAAACTCAACTGAATTTGGCTCATTTTAAATAGAAATTTGTTCTATTTTTAAAAATGTTCATTGGAATGGTTAGATACATTCCAAGACAGAATGTTACCTGCCTAATGACTCTGTACCTTTAAACTCATTGAAAACCAGGCAGTTTGAAATAAGCATGTGAATGTGCAGCTGCTGAACTGACACCTTCCTGTGGCCTATGTGGTTTTTCTCAAGCTGTAGGAAAGAACGGTCTGCAGTGACCCTCCAGTTGATTGAATGTGAAATAGAAGAGTATGAAATGTGTTTTGTGGAGCAGAACTTTATGTCACGTTAAAGCTAGACACATCTCCTCCACTGACTCTAAGCTCGTCAATTGTGCACCTAAAATTTTATGGGAAAGGATACTGTTTGATGCAGTCCACCAGCGGTCCATAACAGCAGTCGTTCACAATGCACTGCAGACAAATAAGAGAAGGGGTGTGGGGTGGGACGGCCGCAGAAACTACTACAGCTAAACAGTATCCTAAAAGCAGTATCCTAAATTTTTTTCCTTAAAATTTTTTAAAAAAGTTATCAAAAGGCTGTTCAGATTTAATCACAGAAAACGAAAACTGCAGGCTTTTTATTCACTATAAAAGCAAGCTATTAAAAAGTGAAACGCTCTTCTCGCAAATATCGCATTGCCATTTATGGTGCACCCTGACCTCAGTGATAGTTTATGATGACAGTAATTAAATGAGGTTTAAAATCCTTTACTCTGCTAGGCAGATAACAGCATTGCCACTGAAAATAGACAGCTGTGATTAATACCTGATAGACCTGATTTGCTAGAACTCCATCTGGAATCTGAGAAGGGTCCCGTAGCATACTATTTATAACAGACTTGGAAGCTGTAGAGGAAAAGAGATGAACTGTTAGCAGACAGTCAACATACTTTGAATGCAACATGAGAAGTGACATATACCTACATACATACAAATCGTGACAATGAAAATACTACTGATAGTAATCACTTCCTTTTTATAAATCTACAAAAAGCTTTTAATTAGACCATTTTGCCAAGTTTGTGAGCCACGTTGCCAGATTTGAGGATGACCTAATTTTTCCAAGGTAAATTAACAAGTACGGATCTAGTATATGTCTATTTGCAGGTAAGTTAGCTTCAGAAAGCCCATTTGGGGAAACAAACACAACAAGGACAATCAGAAAAGAAAATATTTACCTTCGGCAGGTGAGTATTTCATAACCATATTTATATGGAGGGCTTAGTGAAGGCAGGTCAGATTCAAAGACTCTAATGACATCGATAAAAATAACTTTCAGCCAAGAAAGCATCTCTCAGTTCTAAACTTTCCAAAACAATTCTCATCAATTGCTATAAAATGTATGTCCATTTCACCTGTGAGAAATATAGGTAAAATGACTGACAATTGAGAAAAATGTAAGAAAATACACAGGGTCCAGCAAAAATAATGCCCCTTTTTATTACAAAATTTTTTATCACAAAATCATAAGCATCTAATTCTGTAACATAACAATATCACACTCAAGCACACCACGTGATATTTCAGGTGAAATGTTCAAATTGCTGTCCACTTTGTGCGAAACATTCATGTACCCTACCAACTACACTCAAGCAAGCTTTACTTCTGCTGGATCCCGTATATGTTCATATATATATACATTTATATGTGAATTTTTGTTCCAAAATATGTCTCATTAAATTCAATGTAAATTAAATGGACGTTTATGCCAGGGAACTGTTACAGAAGAAGAGACTACGGGAGGCTTCTAATGAGGGATGCTATCTCAGGTCACATTCTTTGAAAACTGAGGCAGGAGATCCTGGCCTCGCTGTTTACTGCAGGCACATGAAAACCAAGGTGGGCAAAACTCTCTCTTCCTCTGCAATGGAGGAATGCAAGTTTCTAGACCAGCAATTTTCAACTGGTGTGCCACAAAAATTTTTAAAACATTCAGTACCTGACTATTTAGTCAGGAGCACTGACCTCTTTTCCCTTAGATTGTCAAATTTTTAAACAATGACAACAGCCAACACAATAGCTGTCCAGTGTGAATGAATCAAAATTATATATTTTTTTCGTCAGATCAGTAAAAAATATATTTTTTGGTGTGCTGCAGAATTTTAGTAATTAGTTTATGTGTCCATGAAATGAACAAGGCTGAAAACTGCTACTCTAGGCTGAAGCTAAGTCAGGTGTTGCCTAAGAATCAATTCTTTCAAGTCCTCCAGTGGAATAATTCCCAAATATTTAGCAAAATAGCTTAAGGTCGGTCTATACAAACACAATCTAAAATGCATACTGGATAATTATCTAGTTAACAGAACAAACACAGTCCGTAGACTTAGGACCAATCATTCAGGTTCTGAGATGACTGTTGGCTTACCCCCACTTTTTTTATTGTTATGTTCTTTATCAAGTTCAGTACCATAAGAATGCTGACAGGTATGATAAACGTTAGTAAATACTGTGAAAAGGTATAAAGAAGCTACGTCTTTCTCACTTAGGCATAGTACTGAGTCCACAAAGGAAAAATGAAGTACAATTATTTTAATTATTTCCTATTTTTAGTCACATAACTGTATGCTTATGGCAACATTTACATACTTATAGTTATTTATAAATGTGTTTGTACTGCAAGTGGAGAGGCCATATTTGGAATCCTAAATGAGCATCATCACCTGAGGAAGCCTGTTCAGCCATATCTATACAACCAGCTCTGTGACCTGGGCAACTTATGGAACCTTTCAAATTCAGTGTCTTCATCTGTAGAGTGACAGTATTATTTGAGCTTACTACGTTAAAGGTTCCTTGTGTGATTCTATAGAGAAAATGCCTTCAACAGCTACTTTGTTATTTATTTTGTTAAAGTTGAAGTAATATTGAGAAACAAGTCAGGTTTAGGTATTTACTTCATATAAGTTTAAATTGGACTCAATTATGTCTGAGGGAAATTACCAAGGATGAACCATACAAATGCTGGGAATGTGAAACATCAAAATGTCTTCTTGTAAAAGGATAGATTATTACAGCAATTGTGTTCAATAGATAGTAATGTACCTGGTAAACTCCCTCAGTTTTCCTAACTTAATTCTAAGGCCTGGCCAGTCAGAGGAACCAGGGCAGTGCTCATGCATTTCACCACCTTCTCTGAGGGCACTTACTCTCTCTGGTTTGCCGCTCATTCATCAGACAGTAATGGCAGACACAGTCTTTTAGATCACCCATGATGCCCCCAATGTTTCAAGGAAACAAGAGCACCCTCTCCACATGTACCTGTACCTGGTTGTGGCTAGGATGTTACATTGCTAACTCTCATACCCTTGTGAGGATAAAACTATTAATCTCTAAATGGCCAGACGGCATAATCAAAAGTGTTATCTTATAGAAAATTACAGACCTCTTAACCAACTATATGCAAACTCATTGCTAAAGTCATAAAACAAAGATTCTTTTTTTTTAAAAAAAGAAGAGGAACAATACTCTAGGACATAAGAAAATTAGGTCATTTATTTTATGAGGGAAGAAAGGGAAATATTAAAGAAAAAAGAGATGGACGACATCATAATATTCATTACAATATAAACTTTAGAAGAGTGAGCTTATCTGAATTAAGAACTATAGCCAATACACTTGAAAAAAAATAGTTTGAATGTATTGAATACCACACTATACAAATCAGAGGAAGCTTGCAAAAGGAAGTCAGTCATTTTAAATTGAATAGTAAAAACTATATATTGAGTACACACTCATGCAAAAAGTATGCCTGCATCTCAGATGAGGCCAGAGAGTGCAAACTTACTTTTACGCATGTTCTGAAGCTTCCGAACTGCCAAAGGGATGAATAACAGCATCAACCAGATAAGGAAAGGCACTTGGACAATCTTGGGAGGGCTGGAGATGACAGCCCTCAAGAAAGCCTGTGCCTTTCATGGAAACTGTCCCTAGGCCGGTTACTACCTCTGTCCAGTTCTCACCTGTATTTTCTGAACAGTCGTGGATAGGAGTCTTATTCTCTCTAACGTCTGCCAGGGGCATTCATTCTGTTCATTTTATAAATTATCCACCACTGCTTCAACTGTCGGAGTTCAACCTTCTACCAAGCATGTACAAAGCAGGAGTGCATGAGTCACTTGGAGCTAGACGCACAAGAATAGGAGGGAGCTGGGACCTGTTAAAGCTACGGAGGACAAAGAGCAGCGAATGTCTGGACTAAGGTATAATGCCTAAGGAAAGATTGTGATATTTTCACTGTGAAGTATTTCTGACCAAAAGAAGTCAGAAGCCTAATATAATAATATCCACCCACCGACCACTTTGATTTAATTTCTGGATCTGTAATTAAATGAACTTAAAATACTCTAATACTAATTTGTGTAAACTTCTTAAACCTATCAGTCTTGCTAGAAGTTGATTTATTATGATCTTCAAGAAAGGAAATTGTGGTTTAGTTGATTCTCTCTAAATTAAATTATATTTAATTTATTTGTGTGATCATTATTTCCTGCTTTCTACATTGAATTTGCTACATTATTCTTTTGCTAACTTACTGTTTTTATTAAATGAAATTTCAGTTTTTTATTTTAACATATACTTTTAAGGCTATAATTTTTCCTCTAAATTCTGCTTTAGCTATAGGCCACAGATTTTGTTGTCATTTATAAATATTTTATAGTTTCATAACATCATCATTCATTCACAGATTATTTAAAAATTATTTAAACATTTTATAATTCTAATTTGATTACATTATGTTCGAATTATGTGATGTTTATATTAATTTGGGGAAATTTGACTTCCTTTGTGTTTTTATATGCAATCAATTTTCACAAATGTTTTATGCCTTAAAAAATACTGAAGCTCCTATTTTTGAGGTACAGGGTTCAGGTATGTCAAGTAGGTCAAGAATTTTAATTGTATTATTCAAATCTATATTCTTATTAATTTTTTCCAAATTTAGATATGAAATAATCATCTACTACTATTGTGTGTCACTTTCTCCTTATCATTTTGCCAAGGTTTACTTTTTATGTTAGGGGCTATATTGTTGGGTGTATACATTCATTGTTTTTCATACATGTCTCAGAAATTATGCTTTTTGGCATTAAGTCATGAACTTTTCTATCTTTTTTACTTTTGGACTTAAATTGAATGTTATCTACAAGTAACACTGCTGTACCACTTTTCTTTTGGATAGTATCTGCCTGATCTATCTGGTGCATCATTTCTTTACTTTGAACTTTATTGTGTCATTAAGTCATAAGTATGGCTCTTGTAAGTAGTATTTAGCTATATTTTCTAAAATCAACTTAGAAAAACCTATGTTTTTTAAAAAGTGAGGTTAATCCACTTGTAACTAACACATTCAGACATATTTCTACCCTCTTATTTTCTATGTTTTGCTAATCATTCCCTCCCCTCTTTCTTTCCCCCTTACTACTTTGAAGTTGGCTAAGACTTTTTATTCCCCATGTCTCTTTTTATTTGCTTGGAAAAATATAGTTCAATCTACTTCTTTAGGAGTATTCTCCAAAAAATTTTGTAAATATCTAATCTAATTATATCTCTTTTGTGATTCTGAGTATAAGAAATTTAGAGTGCACTCACTCCAGTTAGGAAGCACCCTCCTTAATCAGCCTACATTTTATTGAATTTATTCTTTTTGTCCAACCAACTTGCCTACAGACACAATTTCCCAGTTACTCTTGTGACTGTTAATTTTATGTCAACTTAACTGGGCCACAGAAGGCCTAGGTATTTGGTCAAACATCACTCCGGGTATGTCTGTAAGAGTGTTTCTGGATGAAATTAAGAGTTGAATCAGTAGATTGAGTAAAGTAGACTGCCCTGTTGAATGTGGGTGAGCCTTACCTAATCAGCTGAAGGCCTGTCTAGAACAAAGAGACTGGGTAGGAAAGAAATCTTTCTGCCTGATGGCCTTCAACCTGGGACATTGGTATTTTCCTGCATTTAAACTCAAAGTAATATGTTGGCTCCTCTTGGGTCTCAAGCCAGCAGACCTTTGGACTGGGCCCTACAACCATTGGCTTTCCTGGGTCTCTAGCTTGTCAACTGTAAACCTTGGGAATTATCTGCTTCTATAACCATGAGAGCCAATTTCTTATAATCAATCTCTCCCACCCTCTATACACATACACCCCACCCCCATGGTTCTGTTTCTCTGAAGAATTGTGACCAGTTTCTTTCCATTATTTAAAACATTCAATGCTTAGATTTATCAGCATGTTTGCCAATTTCCTTTTTCCACATTGATTCTTAAATTCCACTTTCAGATTCAAGATCTAAAAATTGGATATTGTTACTGACACACCTCATTTATTGGTTCTTTCAGCTGGGGCCACAGAGCAGTAAAATCTCTTAGTTTTGTCTTGCCTGAAAATATCTTTTGTTCTCATTCTTGAATGACAATATAGCTGGGTATAGAATAATAGGCTAGTAGTTATTTTATTTCAACACTTTAAAGATATGATTCCACTGTTTCTTGACATCTGTTATTGATAAGAACTCTACTGTCAGTCTAATAGTAAACCCTATATAAGTAATTTGTCTTTCATATCTGGTTGCCTTTAAATTTTTCTTTGATATTCAATAGTTTTATCACTGTGCATGTATATGTGGCTCTTTTTATTTACCCTGTTTGAAGTTAGCTATGTTTCATGAACCTAACAAGAAATGACTTAAACAAGTTTTAAAAATTTTGAGCCATTGTAATATTGGCTTCCACTCTGTGCTTCTGAAACTCTTACATAAGACATCTTTTAAGAAATCTTATTCCATCCCCTATGTCTCCTACTCCCATAAAGTGTTTATATTTCCACTCTCTACATCTCTTGTGTTGTACTAAAGGTGCTTTCCTTAGATCTATCCAAAAGTTCATTAATTTTTGCTCTAATTTCATCCTTTTAACCTTTTTTCTAATCTAATACTTCACTCATCTAATGAACTTTTAACTACAAAGATAATTATTCATTTTCTAAATATTTTGTTTTTTCCAAAATTATCTGCTCTTTTTGCACACTATTTTCTGTTTTCATTTATCTAGGTATAGTTTTTATTTATTCAATCAGCTTATATATTTTTATTTTATATATTTATAGTTTATCTATCTATCTATCTATCTATCATCTATCTATCTACCTTCCTTATGATAATGGTTTCCTCATTCTCACTAGTCTGTAAATTTTTACAAGGAGCTAATTTTCAGCAAGAATTGTTTGACCTGCACTTTTGAAAAACCATGATACAGTAGTTTCATGTTTACTTTTGCAGGACCAGTTTTATTATTGATTTCTTAGCTTGGGCTTCCTGCAGTAAACAAGAGTATAAATTTGGACCAAAACCCATATATGTGCACACTTATTTCTAATTTCTCTCTCCTTTCCTGATACTGCACAAGTCAAAATCATATAAAGGATGCAAGCTTCCTTGCCATTTTTTCAGGCAAGCGGAGCTTTCCCAGTCTATGTCTACGGCTTGGGCTACATATGGAGGCTCAATTCCAACTCCTGGCTGTACAACTTTCCCTCTGGGGAGTTCTAAATCCTAGCTCCAGGCCGTCGTGTCCATAACCTAAAGCTAACAACAACTATGAGCCTATACAGTGTGAACCCCTGTTTATCTCTCTGAATGTAATACATTTCCTCTCCATTCCTTCCACGTAAAACTAAAAATTCTTTTATTTTAACTTGGGTATCTTAAAAGATTTTTGTTTTTGTTGTTTATTTGGTCTATCATTTCTATGTGTTTGTCATAAAAATATGGACGACCAACAAAAGTTCATTCTGCTATGTTGCTCAAATTCTGGTAAACCCTTTGGAAGAAATTTAAGGGAAAGCTTGCTTCTTTTTATGTTTGCTAACTGTTAATTTTTTTTAAACTTAAAGTTATGTAAATGTACAAAGAAAAGGTCTCCCCAAGAATTTGGAGCCCCAAACAACAGAAAGAAGAGCAGGTGGACACCGACAGGGTAGGGAGCGGGATAGCCTAAAGCACCTCTAAAGACCACTCCGCTGTATGACGACTGGCCGGGCTGGGAAGGGGGAGACTGGTCACTGGTGTCTAGAGAAGAAATTGTTGCCCTGACTCCTCCGAAGGCTGCTGTCATGTCACAGGTCAAAGTTCATCACCAAACTTGGGAAACAAGAAAACTTGTTTCTGTGGGTTTGAGAATCAGTTCCATTGGATTTGCAAATATATGTAATTCCATAATTTTTTGGGGAAAGGGGTTTCACACAACGATTTCATAACATGCTCATTATTTAGGAATTTGGGCTGGGCTCTTTGTGCGGCAGGAACTAGAGCGAGTCATCTGTGTGGTGGAGGACTTCCTTTCATGACGATTCACTCCTGTGTCTGGCAAATCTGTGCCTGCTGCAACCTCAGCTGGAACTGCGGATGAGGGGCCTTGGTTCCCTTGTGAGCCTGTCTAAGGTTGGCTTGTGGGCCAAAGGTTGGCCTCAACTTTCCCTGGAAATGATGGGTGGGTCCCAAGAGCTGCATCCTACGAGAACTGGAAGAAGTATATAACTTCTTATGACCTAGCCTCAGGTGTAATATAACAAGACCATAATTTTTATTTATGTCTTATGAAAGGAGAAAAAAAAAAAACCAGGAAGATAAACAAAGACTAAAAGTAAAGGGATGGGAAATGATATTCCATGCAAATAGAAAGGAAAAAAAGCTGGGTAGAAATACATATATCTGACAAAACAGACTTTAAAACAAAGGATGTAGTAAAAGACAAAGGACACTGCATAATGCTGAAAGGATCAATCCAACAAGAGGAAATAGCCCTGGTAAATGTTTTTGCACCCAACAAAGAAGCACCTAAATATGTAAAGCAAATTTTGATGTACATAAAGGGAGATACTGACAGTAGTACAGTCACAGTAGGGGACTTTAACCCCCCATCGACATCAATGCATAGATCTTCCAGACAGAAAATCAACAAGAAAACAGCAGCCTTAAGTGAAACACTACATCAGGTGAATTTAATTTCACCCCAATGTAGCAGAATATATATTCTTTTCAAGTGTACATGGAATATTTTCTAGGTTACACCAAATGTTAGGACATGAAACAAGTCTCAATAAATTTAAGAAAACTGAAGTCATATTATGCATCTTCTCCGACCATAATGTTATAAAACTAGAAATCAACAACAGGAAAACACCTGAAAACTACACAAAGACATGTAGGCTAAAGAACATGTTATTAAACAATGAATGAGGTAACAGTGAGATCAAGGAAGGTATCAAAAGATACCTTGCCCTGGCTGGTGTGGCTCAGCTGGTTGGAGCACTGTCCCATATAGTGAAAGGTTTTGAGTTCGATTCCTGATCACGGCACATACCCAGATAGTGGGTTTGATCCCTAGTCAGGATTCATACCAGAAGGCAACTGAATGATGTTAATCTCTCTCACATCAATGTTTCTCTCTCTCTCTATCCCTTTCTCTCCCTCTCTCCCCCTCCCTCCCTCCCTTCCTCTCTGAAAGCAATGAAAAGATGTCCTCAGGTGAGGATTAAAAAAAAATACGATAAATTAAAAAATTAAAAAAGATACCTTGAAACAAATAAAAAAATCTATGGGACACAGCAAAAGCAGTCCTGAGGGAAATTCATAGCATTACAGGCCTATCTCAAGAAATAAGGAAAAAATCTCAAAAAAAAACAAAACAAAGAAGAATTTAACTTTACAAAGAACAAGTAAAACCCACAGTGAGCAGAGGAAAGAAAGCAATAAAGATCAGAGTGGAAATAAAAAAAGTCTAAAAAAACCAATATGAATATATCAGTGAAACCATGAGCTGGCTCTTTGAAAAGATAAACAAGATAGGCAAACTTTTAACCAGACTCATCAAGAAAAAAAGAGAGAGAGAGAGAGAGAGAGAGCCCAAATAGATAAAATCAGAAATGAAAGAAAAGAAGTAACAACTGATACCAAAGAAATACAAAGGGTTGTAAGAAAATATTGCAAACAACCATATTCCAACAAATTGGACAATCTGGACGAAATGGATAAATTCCTAGAAACATATAATCTTCAAAAACAGAGTCAGGAAGAATCAGAGAATCTGAAAAGGCAGATTTCAATGAGAAAAATAGAAGCAATAATCAAAAACTCCCAACAAACAAAAGCCCTGGACAAGATAGTTTCACAGGTGAATTTTACTGAACATTCAAAGAAGAAATAATACCTATCCTTCTCAAACTACTTCAAAAAATTCAAGAGAAGGGAAGACTCCCAAGCTCATTTTACCATACCAGCATTATCCTGATTCCAAAACCAGATAAAGATACTACAAAGAAAGAAAATTATATGCCAATATCCCTGATGAACACAGATGCTAAAATCCTCAACAAAATATTGACACACCAAATACAGCAACACATCAAAAAGATCATACACCATGACCAAGTGGGATTTATTCTGGGAATGCAAGGTTGGTACAGTATCTGTAAATCAATAAATGTGATTCACCCAATAAATCAAACAAGGAATAAAAACCACATGATCATATCAATAGATGTAGAAAAAACATCGGGTAAAATCCAGCACCCATTCATGATAAAAACTTTCAGCTATGTAGGAATAGAAGGAACATACCTTAATGTAATAAAGGCCATATATGGCAAACTCACAGCCAACATCATAGTCAATGGGCAAAAACTACAAGCATTTCTCTTAAGATCCAAGAGAAAGATGTCCATTTTCACCATTCTTATTCAACATAACACTAGAAGTCCTAGCCACAGTAATCAGAAGAAATAATAGGCATCAAAATAGTAAAGGAAAAAGTAAAACTATTATTATTTGCAGAAGACATAATACTGTATATAGAGAACCCTAAAGGTTCCACTAAAAAACTACTAGAACTGATGAATGAATTCAGTAAAGTAGCAGAATACAACATAAATATCCAGATATCAGTTGCATTTTTATACACCAATAATCTGAACTATCAGAAAAGGAAACTAAGAAAACATCCCATTTACATTTGCATCAGAAAATACCAAGGAATAAATTTAACCATGGCTGTAAAAGACCTGTACTCAGAAAATTATAAGACACTGAAGAAACAAAATTGAAGAAGATACAAATAAGTGGAAGCACATACTGTGTTCATGGATAGGAAGAATTAACATCATTAAAATATCCATATTACCCTAAGCAATCTATAGATTCATTGCAATTCCTATCAAGATATTAATGGCATATTTCACAGAACTAGAACAAATATTCTCAACCTTTATATGGAACCACAAAAAACACTGGATAGCCACAGTAATCTTGAGAAAAAAGAACAAAGTTGGAGGAATCGTACTATCTAATATCACACTATACTACAGGGCCGTAATAATCAAAACAGCCTGGTACTGGTATACGAACAGGAATATATATCAATAGAACAGAATAGAGAGTCTAGAAATAATCCCATGCCTTTATGGTCAATTAGTATTTGACAAAGAAAGCAAGAACACACACCAGGGTAGAGACAGTCTAGTAAACAAATATTGTTGGGAAAACTGGACAGATATGTGCAAAAAAGTGAAATTAGACCACCTCCTTACACCATACACAAGAATAAACTGAAAATGGATTAAAGACTAAAATTTTAGACTCAAATCCATAAAAATTCTACATGAAAACATGGATAGTAAAGCCTCAGTTCTCATAGCAATACTTTTTCTGATAATATCTCTTTGGGCAAAGGAAACAAAAGAAAAATAAACAAATGGGACTACATCAAATTAAAAAGGTTTTGCACAGTAATGGAAACCATCAACAAAATGAAAAGACAACCCACTTAATGGAAGAACCTATTCACCAATGATACCTCTGATAAAGGGTTAATATCCAACATTTATAAAGAACTTATAAAACTCAACATCAAGAAAACAATCCAATTAAAAAATGGGCAAAGGATATATATAAACACTTCTCCACAGATGACATAACAATGTCCAATAGACATGAAAAGATGCTCAATGTCACTAAACATCAGAGAAATGCAAATTAAAACCACAGTGTGATATCACCTCACACCTGTCAGAATGGCTACCATCAATAAATCGACCACCAACAAGTGTTAGTGAGGATGGGGAGAAAAGGGAACCTTTGTGCACTGTTGGTGGGAATGCAGATTTGTGCAGCCACCGTGGAAAGCAGCATTGAGTTTTCTCCAAAAATTAAAATTGAACTGCCTTATGATCCAGTGATTCCACTTCTGGGAATATAGCTGATGAAACCCAAAACACTAATTAGAAAGAATATATGCTCTACTATGTTCATGACAACATTATTTAGAATAGCCAAAATTTAGAAGCAGCCCATCAGTAGACTGGACAAAAAGCTGTGGTACATTTACACAATGAAATACTACTGGGTTGTAAAAAAGAATGAAGTCTCATGTTTTGCATGGGTGGGCCTGGAGAGTACAATGCTAAGTGAAATAAGCCAGTCAGAGAAAGACAAATACCATATAATTTCACTTATATGTGGAATCAAATGAACAAAATAAACTAACAAAATAGAAACAGACTCATAGACTCTGAAAACAGACTGAGAGCTGTCAGAAGGGAGGGGGCTAAGGGTTTCCTTGAAAAAGGTAAAGGGATTAAGCAAAAAACGACAAAAACAAAAACAGCTCTTAGACAGATAACATTACGTGATTACTGGAGGGGCGGGGGAGAGAAGAAGAGGGTAAAAGGGGGATAAATGATTATGAAGAGAGTCCTGACTCGGGGCGGTGAACACACAATAAAATATACAGACAATATATTATAGAACTGTACACCTGAACATATATAATTTCATTAACAAATATTACCTCAATACATTTTTTAAAAAACTAAAAATAAAAAGATTAAAAATACTTTTTCAAAAGTAGGTGAACTCAGAAAGTTATGCAATATCATTCTTTGAAATAGAGGATCAACATGGAATAGTGGTTATGCAGCAGAGCCTGGAATCACTCAGGCTTGGTTTGAGGACTGGCTCTTGCATCTACCACCTATGTTGATTTGACAAGTTAATTAACGTCTGCGGCCCTCATTTCCCTCATTTGTAAAAGAGCGTAACATTGGCACTTTGCAGGGTTGTTGTGAATACGAAATGAAATAGCACAGGAAAGGCACTTAACACACCATTTAAGACTTGGGCTGCCGCTTCGGCGGCTGGTGTTAGATCACCGTGTGGCCTGACTCCTGCGTCCCAACACCGCGTTATCAGTAAGTAGATCATTCATTAATTTCTATTGTCAAGAGGGTAAAACAGGGACTTTACAAGATGTCAGGGGCCTGCTCTTACCAAGTGTATTTTTTGACAGCCTTGGAGAGACAGCCAGAAGTGCGTCTGTTCAACGGGCAAAATTTGGTAATGCAGGTTATCCCTTCTCATACCCCCTCCTTGCCCCGCTATTTTGTGGCACCCGGTATACAATCCATAATGAAAACTGCTCTCTGGAAAAGAACCTGGTAGAGTCCTTTACACATTTCTGTGTATTAGCTTAAGTGCTATCACACCATGGAAGTTGTATTTTAAGTCTTATCTATAATACGGATAAGAGAAGGATTTTCTCCCCGTAGATGAGCGCATTTCTAGCATCAGCAATCAAGCAAGTGCAGACTTTCCCCCAAATCACTAGCAGCATACCCGTTTTTGTAACTCTTCCTTTCCTTAGTGTAAGCTCAGATAAATGACCAGCCACTGCTGAAAGAAACTGAGGCAAATAAGCAGACAAACCATCTGCACTCTTAAGGTGCCTAGGAAGTCCTGCCCACTGCGAAGAGTGCTTTTGACTAGGTTATACCTGATCTAAAACAAAGGCAAGACCATCTAGATTTGGGACAATTGATTTAAGGTCACAAATATGTTTAACCATGATGGGCGAACGAGCATGGGGCTCATTGTATATTCGGTGGCAGCAGTCAGGACAGAAGTAAGGATGAAGTGAGGGAAGGACAATACAAGATGGGCCATATCGAAGGAAAATTCATGTGCAGACAGATGGAGAGTGTTAGAACCTGCTCTGCCTCCACCGAAGAAAAAACAATCCCTGCAGTTAAACAGCTGGATGGGGAAGGCAGTTGCTATTGGCAGCACTCCCAAAATATACCCACAAGTTCCTCCTCATGTGGCTCCAGGACAGCAAAGCCTAAACATATCAGCTAAAATTTAATCTTTTCTTCCTGTGCTGGTTTAAGGCCTTTGGAGATCACAGTCATGAACACCCCAAGTTACCCCTCCACAGGAGTTGGCCTGTTGGAGTCTTCTCTGGACAATTTCGATACTGCCAGTGGCTGACAAGAGCCTACTTCCTCTCAAATAGTTGGAACTGTTCCTTCAGAACTCCAGGCAGCCCGCTTGCCCTCCCAATGCACGGGAGTGATCTCTAAAGCAGTCTGATCACATCTGACAATGTAAGAAACATCTTTTAACACAGGGAATCCTAGAGGAACATATGAAATTCTGCTCTCTAGCACATAATCACCTAAGAAATACCTTGAACTACGGTCATCAAATTAAAAAGTATGATGTAAGGACAAGAGGTCGATATCTCCAAAGCATGAGTATTCTTCACACTGATCAGATTTTTTTCCTTTTTATTGAATTTATTGGGGTAACCCTTGTGAACAAAACTATACATGTTCCACATGTACAACTCCACAACATACCACCTGTACACTGTACCGTATGCTCATCACCCAAGTCAAGTCTCCATTCTACGCAATTTGATCAGATTTTTAACTCAGGCAACTTACAGCTCTATAGCCACTGTACTCCATCAACTCTTATTCAACAAACATACATTTGATGCATATTTATTAAGCACCTGATTAATGCCAGAAATTTACTTAATCCTACTTCTCCCCGCCATCCACCCTCAACTCCATCCTCCAAATCTAAAATGTTCTTTTGGCCTAGGCCAAAACTTCAAAGCCCAGTTCAATTCTCACCTCCTCCAGTGAATTTCCCCCTTAGTTTTCCAATCATTTGGCACTTGATTAAATATTGCTTTATCATCTGTTGCTAGGAGATTGATCAGAATGCTAAGATTTGAATCCATGACACATGAAAAAAAATCTGAAAATGGGAATATTTAGCACAGCATAGAAAAAAAGATGTCACACCTCCTCAGTGTTCTCTTGAAGCATCTGAGGCTTTCATGTGGAGGATGAGGCTCATCCTGTGGTCACCCGAAGGAGATAAGAAGTAATTCTCACAAGTCGATTTCTGGTTCTGAGGCTGTAAGCTTTCAGATTTCATCTCTGGTTTTTTGTGGCCCTATGTTTGGTCTATATCAATGCTTCTTAACCTTTTTTTCTCTTTTGCCCATTATGGCCTACCTAAGGAGACTTCTTAAACATTATTTCTTCATTGACTGCCCTACCTCAATAAAATTTTAATGTCGAGGTACACTGTGTATCTATTTATAAAGTGTCACCCCCTTTGAGAATGCATGGTTCACATGGAGCTAAAGAACTATTTGTGTCAGGATATTTGGTAAGTTGCTTAAAAGCAGAAATATTTCTACTTCCTTTAAAATATAATTGTGACATTTTAAAAACTATCAAGTAAATATTGTATATTTATTAGTAGCATATGTGGACCTATGAGAATATGGCAAAAATCATAAATGTGCCCAAATTGCTAAAATTTCGGAAATATGAGTTTAATAGTTATATAAAGTCAGTTTAATATTGAGAAAGGTGCAGTTACTCAGTCTATCCTATAACAAGTTTCTATTCTAAAAAGGAAGAGCCGCTAACATTTACTGAGTGCTTAACACGTGTCAGGCACTATTCCAAACTCTTCGCATGTGCTGGCTCATTGAATTCTCGGAACGTACCTATAAGGTGGCTATCCCAATCTCGGAAGTAATGAAACTGAGTCATGAGGAATTTAAGTAAGTTGCCTAAAGTCCCAT